>OZ023273.1:9747921-10035005 GCA_964007475.1 Hybos culiciformis
TCTTATTTATTTATTATTATAAAAATATTGTCCATGAGACTAGATTACAAAGATAGGTAAATGGTTTTTTCATTGGACAATGAATAACAAAAATTTTACTTTTACTTAAATTATTTGAAAATAATTACATATATAAAATTTTTCCTTAAATATTACTATTCTGTCATTATTACGGCTATCATAAAAAGCTTCTATTTTATAAAATAAGTATGTAGGTACCCCTTTTCACAATTTTCAATATTTATTTTTTTAGTTTATCCTTAAAGTTTGGTTGAAGTGGTGGAACCTCTGAGGCTTGAAAAGTCCCAGATTAGCGATTTCGGACCGTTTTGTTTGCTCTAAACATTCGAACTCCTAAGTTAACGACCGCCGGTAAAAAAAACCGTGTGGTTAAGACTAGTATATTTATATCTTTGATGAACTAGTCACCTAGGTTTCTGTTACTGGATCCTGATGCGAGAATTTCCAGATAAAGTGGCCTAATGACTCTTTCTCGCTCTCGATCCTCGGTTGCGGCTATAATTAGGAAACTGGTTAGAATTTGAGTCATATTATTGTAACTTGAATTAAATTAAATATAAATAAATTTATGTATCTGAAGATATTAGGATTCATGATTAATAAGTTCTATAATTTTAAGATACAATTTTTTGAAGTGAATAAATAATTATTGTATTCTATAATTTTCAGTTCCATGATAACAACGACTATTGATTTTTCAAAACGAATTAAAAAAAAAAATAGAATATTTTTAAAAAAAATATATTCCCTTTATAATACAAAACTAATTTTTTGTTTTATTTCCGGTCATTAATAAATTGTAATTCTATTTAATTAATAAGTTCCGAATATTATTAAGATAAGAATTAAGGAGTATATTTTCAATATATTTTTAACTCTATATAAAAAATAATTTGGACGTCAAATTATTAAAAAATTGTTTAACATCAGTTCCCTACAATTGAGCCTACAATGTTTAGGACAGCTTGTAGCTAAAAAGAGACATTGAAGTCCAGCCAGATATTAAAGATATACCTATTTATTAACAAAAATATTTCCGCTCTACTCCGTCCTTCACTAAAATACTTATAATAGCGCAATCTCGTTCGCTCTCACCTTGACTGTAAAGGCGACTATACGATTTAGGGTTTGGTAGTTAGAAATTCTCAACCTGCCTACATAATTTTCACATTATCGTAAATTAAAAAAAAAATAAATAAAAAAATCATAGGAATTTTACTTCAAAAAATTAATAAAATCTGAACCTGTACTAGGATGTAAAAATTCAATTACTTTCGATATTCAAATACGAAGTATTGATTCCTTTTTAAAATAGATACAATTACATACTTTGTAATCAATACAATTAAATTTTCAGTAACGTTATTGATTACTTTTTCAAATACAATTATTTTGTAATCAGTACTTTTTTAAATATAAATAATTCCTTTTAAATATATAAGTAATTACTTTTTCAAATACAATTACTATTTTTAATCATTACTAGCACCCCCAATAACAAAATATTTGAATTTTTACAGCCCAGCACGTATTAATTTTATTGTGGTTTTGTGATTGATGATAAAAAAAATAAAAAATAAAAATAAAAATATTAAATAAAGGTATAGGGTATGTAAATATTTATAATCCACAATTTTATTTAAGAAATGTGGATTATAAAAAAAAAATAAAAAAAAAACAAAAAGTTACTGTTTCATTAGTAGAAAATTTTTTTTTTTTTTTATTTTATTTTCATTGAATACCTAAAAGCGAAGAAAACTTTTTTTTTTATATATATATTATATGTAGCTATATAGATATTCTATTTGTATATGCATATATATAACTTCTTTGCTGTTTAGAAAAAAAAATAAAAAATAAAATTAAAAAAAAAAGAACCTTTAAGTTATCTTTTAATTATTAAATTTTTGTTCTTTTAGAAATAAAGTTAATTATTATAAAGAATTATGTTTAAATTTATTTTTTAACTTTTATGGTTAAAATTTAAGTTATGTGTTATACAAATACAATTAATATTAACTTTTTTTTTTTTTGATAAATTTGGGTCAAATTTATTATTCGTATTTTTTTTTTTTTTGTTTTTTTTGTTAAAGGGAGAAAAAGAAAATTATATGTACTACAGTAAAATTTTTACTAAGAATATTTTTTTTTTTTTTTTTATTTAAAAATAAAATTTTTGCTTTTAATTTGAATTTTTTTTTTATATTTTTTTAACTTTTTTATAATTTTTTTTTAATTTATTAGCTAAATAAAAATATAATATCTTTATTTATTTATTTATTTTTTGTTTAATATTTATTTTTATTATAATAATAATAATAATAATAATAATAATTCTTTTTTTTTAATATTTTCAAAAAAATATTAAAACAAAATTTGCTAAAAATATTGTAACCGTGTTGTTTAACGAACGAAAAAAAAGCTCGAACTGAAAAAGGAAAAATTTTGTGAAAACTTTCATGAGGGCTTTTTTTTTTTTGTCTAGAAGACGATGAAAAGAATTGGATAAAAAAAAAAAACAGTTAGATTCCAATGCGCATTCTTCCTCCAACACATAATTTTTTTTTTTTTTTTTTTAATTAACACCAAAAGAATTGTCAGTAAAAATTATAGGAAACTACTGAGGCTTGGGTAGATATTATGTTTCCAAGAAATCAAAAAAAAAAAAAAAAACCAAATTTGAAGTTGCAGGTAGGATATAAATATTATGTGGGAAGGTTGACGAAATTAAAGTATTATTATTAAAAGATAAAATAAAACCGAAATATTTTTTTTTTTGGCGATATCTGAAATGGATTAAGTATATCAAAAATTAACATAAGTAGATTCATTAAAATCTAAATGTTGTTCTTGGTGATGAGAGCAGAGGACAGAATGCAGAAGCTGCACAATATAGAGCTATACGAATAATTCTGAATCTATTTCCTATATACTGTCAACGATTGAGTGATTCGAACAGAGGATCGTTTTAAATGTTATTTTTATTACTCTTATGATGAAAAATAAATTGTATCCAAATTATTTATGTGATAAATTAAAATTAGTGGAAAAGAGAAGCAGGATAATGTCAGGAATTGTTCAGACATAAGTTTAAGGTTCAAGATTATGTCGTTATGTGAAATGCTAAGAATATAAATGTTAATTTAAAATGGAGTTAGAAAATTTAATGGATTACACACAGTTGGAATTAGAAATGAAAAGAAGTATATTGGAAAATTAAAAAAAAAAATTATTATTCAGTTTAAAGAAATAATTTTAATTCAATTGGATTGTGAATATAATATATTTTTAATGTTATAAATGAATAAAATAATAAAAAAAAAAATTGTAAATTTAAAATAATTGAAATAAACTTAATAAATTTATCAGTTCAATGTATTTTCACAGTTCGAAACTAACTAGGCCAGTTATCACATACATTCACTAAATAAATATTGAAGATAAACATTTATTTTCAGTTCTACAAATAATTGACTTTTTTCACTTATTCAGAAACTGATTTATTTAAGTACATATTTCTGTTTTAATTTTTTATTCGAAAGTAAAAGTCCAAAATGAGACTTATTTTTTTAATTTTGTTTAACAAACAGACATAACGATTTGCCTATAGAAAATGAAAGAGATATTAAGTTAATAGTTAAATTTTTTTTTTGCTCATCAGAGTAGAAACAACTATAATGCAAAAGAATCTGATGATAAAGCAGATAATTTGATCTTTTTAAACACCTTCTGCCTAGTTGTTAGCTTATTAAAGTTTAATTATCAATAAAATTCTTTAAAATCTTAATATCTTAATTTGTTTATTACTCATTTCTTTTGTGCAGTAAAAAATCATTTGAAACCAAATATTTATTACTTAAAAAGGAAAATCCATGTTTCCATATGGTATTCAGTAATTTTAAATTATTTTCTTCCATAACATAAAAAAAGGTTTATTTTGTTATTTTATTTTAAAGATTATAATACATAAAAAAAAAAAATAATGCAGACGTAGTGCACTTTAAATCCTACGCACAACACAAACATTATAAATTGTGCTTGCCTGAAAGTAACAAACTTTAAAGTTTTTTTTCTTTTCCAAACGCCTACAGAATAAAATAATTCTTGTGAGCAAACTATATGGTAACATCCGTTTTTATAAAAGCTTTTCGCTTTATAACAATTTTATTATTTAAAATTTTTCTTCAAACTTTATATTTTTTGAAAATATTAAATAATATACACAAAAAGAAGAAAAAGAAGTTAATAAAATAAAAGTTGAAAAAAAAAAAAAACTGAAACATTTCCTTTAATATTTGGTATGGGGGGACATTCTTTTGGATAAATTTTGATTTTGTGTGTAGGTTTAATAGCTCCTATTATGATTGTTATCAATTTAATGTCGAAGTTTCAATGTGGAGAAAAAAATTGTTGTTTTTTTTTTTTTTTTGTCAGCGGTTCAGTTCGAATTGCGCAGGTTTACACATTGAGATGTTATTTTATAATCATATATAATGAAGGTACATAATAATAATAATTTTATAAAATATCTACTCTAATTTTATAAGAAAAAAAATAAAACAAAAATATAAATATTTTGAAAGCTTTTTTCCCTTTTTAAGTAAACTTTTTATTCCCTTCAAATACAGGATGATTAACTTTGTTGATAATTTTTTAAACAAGGAAACTATGGGAACTGTTATACATTATATATATTGTACTGTAAATTTAATTTAATTTAAATTTCTTAATGAAAAGAATATAATCTGCATACTAAAACGGCAATTGATTAAATTGGGATATTATCACAGAGAAACACAGAAGAATAATTTCATATAACTTTATTTAAGTATGAAATAACTGGCGGGAATTAGCTCCATTTTTACAAATACTATCAAATGGAGCTGAATGACAGTTGTTTTTTTTTCATAGTTCATAGTTCTCACAACAACATCAAGTTGCTCAATATAAGTGGCATCTTTAAAAATAATTCTTGAAATTAAAAAAAAAAAATTAGTTTAATTTTAATATTAAATATTAATTACAGGTTATCTACCTAAGTTAAGTAAACTTTTGTGATATTATGAATATCAACTTCAAGTTTCCAATTAATCTGCGATCTAGGCTGTTGAAAAATTTTCTTGTAGGTACTGGTATACATACATGTATATGTTTTGGTTTGATAACTTAATAACGGGACTGATGAATGACTATTATACCTCCTAAGATCTTTATATAATAATTTTGACAAGGCATACCTAGGTAGGAATAATTGTAGGAAATATTTTCAACCGTTTATTTAACGTTCAAAGTAATCCAGTCAAATGCAATTAGTAATAACTACTTCATAGTTAAATTATTTTTCAACATTTATTCTACAAGAATATTTTAATAAATTTCTTACCTACCTACCTATTGAGAAATGTGGCTCCTGCGAGATTGACTTTATAGACAAAAAAGATTTTACCTAATATTCGTAGGTAGTAACCTATAACCCAGGCCCAGGAATGACTGGTTTCCTAGAAAGTTATATTCTTGTAAGACAGCTTGAAACCCATTTTTCGAAAGTGAGTAAGTAGTGATATAGGTAGGTAGGTAGGTACAATCCAGGCTGATATTTTTGACGCATTCAAAGGGAGCAGGGGAGTAGGATTTCTTGAAATCCTGTTAAACCGTAGCCGTTCTCAATTTTTGTTATGCGAAAATAGATTTAAAAATTTCAGGCACAAATTTGTCGAGAATTTATTTCATTATTATTTATTAAAATGCGCTTTAAGACGACAGCAATTTTCGAAGTTTTTTGTTTGCTAATTACGTATGGGAATTTTTTTTTTGTTTTTTTTTTTTATGAAAAATTTATTTTTAACTTTTTTGGATATTTTTCAACAAAAAAAAAAAAATTCTGAATTACTGAAATCGAATAATAAAAATTTAATTCAAAGATTTTCAAAATAAAAAAAAATTTATTTTTATTAAAATTAAATTCTTATTTCGTTTTAAATTCAAAAATTAAAAAATAAATTAAATAAAAAAAATACCTATTAGATATGAAATTAAATTACTTTTTTTTTATTTTCCTTTTTTTTTTAAATTAATTTTCTTCCATTGCACTTTTTTTTCTTTTTTTTTTTTTTTTAAGAAAATTCTATTGTTTTTATTTTTTACATTTTTATTTCTAATTTCAAAACTTAAAATGAATCAAGTTTCTTTTTCTTTTTTTTTAATTAATTTAATTATTTATTTTTAAATTAAGATTTTATTTTTATTTAATAAAAAAAAAAAATCACAGACTTGACTTTTTCGTGATTTTTTCTTCCCAGATTGGCAAAAAAATTGTGCAAGCGACGTAAAGCTCGAAAAATGTCAAAAAGTAAATTTATTTTGTTCACAGCAGCTCATATGTTCAGCTTGTTTTATTTAGCGCTACTGCTATTTGGCAAAAGCATCTTTTAAACGCTTTAAATTAATAATTGATTTTTTTTTTCATAATGCTTTGGTACCAACTACTGCCGCAGAGTCCCAGCTAATTGTACCTGAATAGAAAAAATATCTATATTGCAAATTTTTCGAGAAAAATACAAAATTTCTACAGAAATTTTCTAAAACCAATGAACTTATATATAAGGAAGAGTATATTATTATTGCAAGTGAAGCTTTTTCATTTTTCAAAGTACCGTATTTGCCTATTTCAATTGTCAAAAAAGGAACAAAAAAAAGAAAAATTCGTAAAAACAAAAATGTTTATGAATTTTTCTTTTTTTTTGTTCCTTTTTTGACAATTGAAATAGGCAAATACGATATTTTGAAAAAAATAAAAAAGCTTCATTGGCTTTAATAGTAAAATACATAATTTACTCTTCCTTATATATAAGTTCATTGGCTAAAACCTACCATTTTTTTCACATAATTAGGACATATTTTATTTGCTCGAATAAATCTAAATAAACAACGCTGTGTTTTGTCAGTTGAATCTGATTTAATTCACATTTAATTCAAGTTTAAAACACCTAAATTTTTGTATAATGAATCTCCTTTAATTCAACAACTATTCATGAATATTTGCGGAACCTCATTTAACCGGCGCCGTGACATTTGTCCGCGGGACATTTGTCCGCGATGAAATTTGTATGGAAAACTTCGCGAACAAATGTCATTTTGCAAAATGTCATTTGTCCGCGATTGTAAAATGACATTTGTCCGCCGCGGACAAATGTCCCAAAATTAGCGGACCAATGACATTTTGCAAAATGACATTTGTCCGCGATTGAATTTTCTAACTTTAGCGGACAAATGTCATTTTGCAAAATGTCATTTGTCCGCGATTGATTTTTCGAATTTTTAGCGGACAAATGTCATTTTGCAAAATGTCATTTGTCCGCGATTGAAATTTTTAATTTTTAGCGGACAAATGTCATTTTGCAAAATGTCATTTGTCCGCGATTGATTTTTCATTTCGTTTAGCGGACAAATGTCATTTTGCAAAATGTCATTTGTCCGCGATTGATTTTTCAATTTTGGAGATACTGCAGATTACGTGAACCACTCAGAATCGTCTGAAGCTTGGAAAAGGGAAGAGGGGTAGAGTCCCCCCAAATTGTTCATACATTTTGTATATGCAATTTTTTTTTTTTGCCCGATTTGCCCTTTAAAGAGAGGGCGGTGGGGGGCGGCGGGCGGGCGGGTGGACTGGTGGTTGGTCAGTGGGATTTGCGGCTGACGCCGCAAATCCCACTGACCAACCACCAGTCCACCCGCCCGCCCGCCGCCCCCCACCGCCCTCTCTTGTTGTGTCGATTCTGATTGGTTCACGTCATCTGCACTTTAGCCTCAAATTTTTAGCGGACATATGTCATTTTCCAAAATGTCATTTGTCCGCGATTGCTTTTTTTAATTTTTAGCGGACAAATGTCATTTTGCAAAATGTCATTTGTCCGCGATTGATTTTTTAAATTTTTAGCGGACAAATGTCATTTTGCAAAATGTCATTTGTCCGCGATTGATTTTTCAGATTTTTAGCGGACAAATGTCATTTTGCAAAATGTCATTTGTCCGCGATTAATTTTTATCGCGGACAAATGACATTTTGGAAAATGTCATTTGTCCGCGGCGGACAAAAGACATTTTGAATCGCGGACAAATGTCATTTTTATGTCCGCGATACAAAAACAAATCGCGGACAAATGTCCCGCGGACAAATGTCCAACCCCCATTTAACCCATAGTCTATAAAACTTATTAACCTCTTTCTGTTTTTCACCCTTTGGCAGAACAACTCAAATAAACTTTCAACTCGTCTGCCTGTCTCATGCTTTAATCTCAGCATTGGCAACATCGATTAAGAATGTAAACAAAAAATAAAATTAATTTTTGATGATTTGTTTGCTTTCCGTCGCAACGTTAGGGGAAGAAAAACTAATTTTTGGTAAAAATTAATTGTACGCATTGTGGAAAAATAAATATTATTAATTGTTTGTTACTAATTTAATTTGTACCCATTATTTTCTTGAAAATTATTTTAAAAAGTAAGTTGTAATCTCTAGTTTCCATGTCTAAAATTTGTTAGAATATTTGCATCCCGCTGACCCATTTGAATAACCAACAAACGCCGGTAATAATTCAATAAATTGAATCTGAATCAATAATGAATAAAAAAATAAACGTTTACCATCGTTTACTCTTATTCGCATGAGAATTATTGTTTCTTGACAAGAACATAACAATTAAGAAACAACACGATTATGTTTAACATCATTCAAGTTCAAATCGGCATTAAGTACAGCAATAGCACCCAAGACACAACCCTTATTCATATTCTAATCTCAAGTTTCGATATCCTCTGTCTCAAATAGGTACCTATATTCTAATCATACTTCGTACCTATCTTGGAAAATGATAAAAATTTCTTCGAAGAAAGCGTAGACAATTTTTAATAATAAAGTGAAATTTTCGTACTTTTAGGGTTAACAAAATGGATTCAGATTTATATGATGAATTTGGAAATTACATTGGTCCAGAATTGGATAGTGACGAAGAAGATGATCAAAGTTTGTATGGAGGCGTTCCAGAACAGGATGATCAAGATGTAATATTTTTATTTTTTTATAATTATCTAGAATATTAATACTATTATAGAGTAGGAAGAAAATACCTGTAACTAGGTATAATAATCGTTAAAACTTTTAGGAAGAAGCCATGGAAGAAGATGAAATAGAACATCCGGATGAAAAAGAAACTCATGCAGTTGGTAATTTTTTCATCAATCACAACTTTTTAAACAGAAATTATTAATAACATTTCATTTTAGTTTTACATGAAGATAAACGTTATTATCCAACAGCAGTTGAAGTCTATGGACCAGATGTTGAAACAATTGTGCAAGAAGAGGATGCCCAACCTTTAGATAAGCCATTAATAGAACCAGTTAAAAAATTGAAATTTCAATTAAAAGAACAAGATTTACCGGATACTACATACGAAATGGAGTGAGTTGAAACTTTTCAATATTAAATCTAGCTTAACCGCACATACTAAGTAGGTGCTTTAAAAAGTGAATAATGTGATCAATATATGGGGAGGTTTTATGAACATGACGTTTATAGTAAACACAAAATCAAGTGAATAGATGCCACGGAATTTATTTTAGAAAAATATCAAAGATATTTTAGATTGTTTAAATGTTATGTATCAAGCCATTTTACCATTACATTAGTTCTTTTGTTTTTTAGATTTATGGCCGATTTGATGGATACTGCACCATTGATTCGAAATGTTGCATTAGTTGGACATTTACACCATGGTAAAACAACATTTGTGGATTGCTTAATTCGACAAACTCATCCACAATTTGATATAATGGACGAAAAGACATTAAGATACACCGATACTTTATTCACCGAGCAAGAACGAGGATGTAGCATTAAAGCTACTCCAACAACTTTGGTCATGCAAGATGTTAAGCAGAAAAGTTTTTTAATGAATGTTTTTGATACTCCCGGTAAGGATAAGATTCTTACAAAATTATTCATTTCATATATTAACATTTTATTTGTTCATTCGAAGGGCATGTTAATTTTTCTGATGAAGTAACAGCTGCAATGAGAATTTCTGATGGAGTTTGTGTTTTTATTGATGCCGCAGAAGGTGTAAGCCTAAATACAGAAAGATTACTGAAACATGCAATTCAAGAGAAAATGTCTGTCACAATTTGTATTAATAAAGTAAAAAATCACTAAACAGCAAAAAAAAATTGTGTTAACTAAATAATGTTTTTCCTTTCAAGATTGATCGGTTGATATTGGAATTAAAACTTCCGCCTCAAGATGGTTATTTCAAATTGAAGCATATTGTTGAAGAGGTTAATAGCTTGATAAGGTAAATTATTCTTCCCACATCTCAAAGCTGAAAACAGTGAATTAATTCGAAATTGTATTTTCTAGCATTTATTCAGAAAACAATAGCACTATGATTGTTTCACCGACTTTGGGAAATGTTTGCTTTGCAAGCTCGTTATATGGAATTTGTTTCACATTAAAATCGTTTGCCAAACTTTATGCTGACACATATGAAGGTGTTGATTATGTTGAATTCGCGAAAAGACTTTGGGGTGATATGTATTTCCACACTAAATCGTAAGATTTAATTTTTTCTTTTTTTTTCTTTAAAATTTATTTATAAAATTTAAATCTAGACGAAAATTTACCAAAAAACCACCGCACAGTTCGGCTCAAAGATCGTTTGTTGAATTTATTTTGGAGCCAATGTACAAAATATTTGCCCAAGTCGTTGGCGATGTTGACACAACACTTACGGATACATTAGCTGAACTCAATATTCGTATCACAAAAGATGAAATGAAGAAAAATATTAGACCATTGTTACGCTTAGTATGCAATCGATTTCTGGGAGATTTTAGTGGTTTTGTTGATATGTGCGTTGAGCATATTAAATCACCTCTTGATAATTCGAGAAATAAAGTCGATCATATTTATACGGGCCCAAAGGAAGGATTAATTTATGATCACATGATTGAATGCGATCAAAATGGAGTTTTAATGGTGCATAGCTCTAAAATGTACCCCAATGATGATTGTACTTTTTTTCAGGTAAGGAAATTAAAGTTAAAAAAATTCCGATTTAAAATTGTTTCGGACTAACCTTTTTGCAGTCGACTTCCATCAATATAACAAATTTTCATAGAAATTCACTTTCAAGCCCACTTCGAATCCTCGGTCACTATCGGGGTTTAAAATTTTTTTTAAGGTTTCCTCAATCGACATCCATTTATACACCAATTTCCATTGAAATCCATTTCGAACACTCAGCACGATTCCTTATCCTTAGGCACAGTCTGAGACCAACCATTGACATCTATCTGCCATATGTTAATCTACCACAAGCAATTAAAATTTTATTACGTCGAAATTATTAAGATCAGACCTCTTTGCTATTTGTTATTTTTATCGTAGCATAAAATATTTCTACATATTTTCACTTGATGTTCAGGAAAAGTTTTCTTTCTTTTCATCTTATTAGGTTCTGGCTCGTGTAATGAGTGGGACATTACATGCTGGACAAGAAATAAGAGTGCTTGGAGAAAATTATTCACTTCAAGACGAGGAAGACAGTCGTATTTTACAAGTTGGTAGACTGTGGATTTACGAAGCACGTTATAAAATTGAATTAAATCGAGTTCCGGCTGGCAATTGGGTATTAATAGAAGGTATTGATCAGTGTATCGTGAAAACATCTACAATAACTGAAATACAAACTAGTGAAGATTTATATATTTTTCGACCATTGAAATTTAATACCCAAAGTATAATTAAAATTGCTGTTGAGCCTGTTAATCCATCGGAACTGCCAAAAATGTTAGACGGCTTACGAAAAGCTAATAAATCATATCCTCTATTAAATACAAGAGTTGAGGAATCTGGAGAACATGTTATTTTGGGAACTGGAGAGCTTTATTTAGATTGCGTCATGCACGATTTAAGAAAATTATATTCAGAAATTGATATAAAAGTTGCCGACCCAGTTGTAGCATTTTGTGAGACAGTTGTAGAAACAAGTTCTCTGAAATGTTTCGCTGAAACTCCAAACAAAAAGAATAAAATAACTATGATATCTGAACCTCTTGAGAAAGGTCTGGCTGAAGATATTGAAAATGAAATAGTTTCGATAAATTGGAATAAGAAGAGAATTGGGGAGTTTTTTCAAGTTAATTATGATTGGGATTTACTTGCAGCACGTTCAATTTGGGCATTCGGACCAGATAATGCTGGGCCTAACATTTTGGTTGATGATACACTACCTTCTGAAGTAGACAAAAATTTATTGAATTCTGTAAGAGATTCAATAATTCAAGGTTTCCAATGGGGTACAAGAGAGGGTCCATTGTGTGAAGAACCAATCCGAAATGTAAAATTTAAAATTTTGGATGCTGTAATTGCAAATGAAGCACTACACAGAGGTGGCGGTCAAGTTATTCCCACAGCAAGACGAGTAGCCTACTCGGGTAAGTTTAAATCTTCTTGATATTTAGTTTAAATCTTCTTCGATATTTATGTTTTTTTTTTGCTAGCATTTTTAATGGCCACTCCAAGATTAATGGAGCCATATTTATTTGTGGAAGTTCAAGCACCAGCCGATTGTGTTTCCGCTGTTTATACAGTTTTAGCAAGAAGGAGAGGTCATGTAACTCAGGATGCTCCGATATCTGGATCGCCTTTGTATACAATAAAAGCATTTATTCCCGCTATCGACTCGTTTGGATTTGAAACAGATCTGCGAACGCATACACAAGGACAAGTGTTCTGTTTATCTGTATTCCATCATTGGCAAATAGTTCCGGGTGATCCTCTGGATAAATCAATTATTATTCGACCTTTGGAACCTCAACCACCTACTCATCTCGCACGTGAATTCATGATCAAAACAAGAAGACGTAAAGGTTTATCCGAAGACGTCTCAATCAATAAATTCTTTGATGATCCTATGTTGTTGGAACTGGCAAGACAAGATGTTTTATTAAATTATCCATTGTAATTTGAATGTGAAATATATAAAAGTGAACATTTTGTATGAGCAGTGTCTACTTTTTTTTCTTGTTAATTATAATAAAAATAAAAATTTTAGAAATAAGTGTATTTAAAGAAAATTATTTGACTTAAGAGGATCTGATAACCAACAAACAAAGGATCTGATAACCAACAAAAATTGCCGAATTTTGATGCAAACGCCTTTTAAAACCATTTCAAAGTAAAATTTTTAAATTATATTTCTTTCATTAAATCCGGACTGTTTCATATTTGAAAATGGTATAAAACTTTTTAAGGCTAAGTGCACGTAATCTCTTCAAAACTATTTTACAAAATAAAAGAAAATATAATGACAAAATGGTATACACTTTTTAGTGTTTCTAACCAATTTATCAATCATTTTTTTTATACATGGTCAATCACTCTGAATGTAAAAATAAGGTCAACACTCATTCGACTGTTGCGGAATAATTGCAATTAGTAACATAGATACTTATACTTTTCTCATATATTTCTATTAAATATGATGACACACAAGTACAAATACTTGAATTTTCTTTCAAATGAGTTGAACAATAGTATTAGTGCTTCAAGTAGAACTTCTAGGAAATAAAATCCAAAATGTTAGGATTAAAAATTTTTTTTTTAATTATTTTTAATCATCTAGATAGTTTTTAGATATCTAGAATATAATTATCGTACATTTTTGGATTTTAATATTGCATATTAAAATATATATATATTTATCTATTACAAAAATAAAATATTTTCAAAAAAATTTATAAACAAATCTCATTTTAGAATTAAACAAAATTTTCAATTACATACTTTTTTCTTTTAAGTACTCTTAAAATTTAAGGCAAAGGCTCACATAATGTTGCACAAAGCAAAAAATATAAAAATAAAATATACAAAAGTAAATATATAATACATAATTATTTTATATGGCTTATTTGTTTTTTTCCTTTTTTTATTTATATATTTAAAAAATTAAATTTATTTATGTGAACAAATTTTTTAGTTAGTTAATTTTAATTTGGTTGCATTTATAATACCGACGAATGAATAAGTATATAATGTTTATTAAAATTTTACAAATATTATTCCATGAACCATTTTTTTTACTTTTCATTTGTTATAACAAAAAATTATCATCTTTATATATTTGAAAGTTTTTTGTAAGTCATGTCTATTTTATAGCGATTTAATATCTTTTTTGTTTTTTTTTTTTACAAACTATATATGCTTGGGAAGGATTCTGCCAAAGTAAAGAAAAGAAACAAAATCATTTGTCTTAATTATTGAAAAAATTATCAAAAACCGAAATATAAAATGTAGAATCTGTAGTATTATTGTTAAATTAAAGACTGGAATCTATTTGTATATTTCAACGTGTTTTGTAAGTATACTAATAAAATAATTATGCCATTTACTTTGTTCTTAAACAAAAAAAAAACATCTAATGTGCTAGAATTACATTTCTATGGTGGAAATTTTAATTCTAAATTGCTTTATCGAATAAACGATTAACATTTACAGGGCAGATCATTTTGAAAAAAAAAATAAAGCGAGAAATAAAAAATATATGTAAATATTTTATCTTAAAATCTAATTCAAGATGATGTTGAAGCTTCTGTTGCAGGATTTTGATGAGGTGTGAAGTTTATGACTTCCTTAAAAACTAATTGTTTCCAATCTTCAACAGCAAGATCCATGTCTTCAAAACTTTGATCGTATGGTGGTGAAATCGGTTCATCATTGGGATCGGCATATTTTTCCATATACCTGCAGACAAATTTACATTACAATTAAAAAAAAATATTTTTTTCTGATAATACTTACGAATGAGCTAAAGCCTGTTCTGCGGTAATCCTTTTTTCAGAATCCAATTCCAACATTTTCTCGAGTAAATCAATAGCCAGGGGATTCGCACCTTTAAAAACATCTTTAAAATTTCTTCTTTGCATTGCTGGTAATGATTTAATATAATTTCGGGCCTGAAATAAAAATTTTTGGTATCTAATAAATTATTAAAAAAAAACAAAAACAATTATCACTTCGAAAAAATTAAATTTTCTAACATTCTTTAACTAGCGAATTAAGAGCAAAGCTTCAAATTAAAATATTTTATTTAACGAAATTAAAAAAAAAAAATTTAAGCATGCTATTTAATTCAATTTATTGATACAATTTTTTAATAGTTCATCTTTTTTTTTTTTTAATTTATGTAACATACCTCCTCACTAGTAATTTTTTGCATTAAATCTGGTTCAGGCGTACCACATAATACCAATATTCGTGTTAAATGATCCAAGTCTTTAATTTTTCGCAGTTACGAAAATTATAATTAATTTGTCGACGAAGGAGTTGTTAATTTATAAGTTAAGGTTAAATTATATTTTTTAAATAGGTATGTATCTTTAAAATTGTTTATCAAAAAAAAAAATAATTGCAAAAAATCCAAAAATAATAATAAAACAAGCTATATTTTGTTATGCATATTATATATATTGTAAATAAATCTAACGATTTATTTGGATCACATAGGTATTAGCTTAATTGTTTGCAATAGGTAAAAGGGTTAAGCAACATTTTCATTTGATGATTCTTTGTTATTTTTTGAAAATAAAATCTTGTTTACGAAAATAACTAAAAAACTATCCTTCAAAAAGTTTTTCTTTGTAAAAAAATAAAGTTCTCTCTTTGAAAGGAAAACCCTTATTAATTAAATAAAAATATTGTTATTTAGCACCTTATCCAAAAAAAAAAAACGAACTGTATAGTTAAGTTCAAAAATTTTATGTAACTCAAAAACGTTTTTATATAAAAAAAAAAATAACAAATTTGTTAACATTAACTTACACTTTCTGACGAAATTTTTTTCATAAAATCATCCGCAGGTGTTCCCAAAATTTCCATTATCAAATTTAACTGATGAATATCTTTATACGTAGAATTGTATAATTAAGGTATATAAATTACATGCAAATTAATTTAAAAAAAAATAAATAAAATAAAAATATTCAAATTTCAGTTCGTATTTTGAAGCCAAATGATTATTTTTTTCAACTAGCTTTAATCTACGAACCGAATATAAAACAAATTAATAAAAATTAAAACTAAGAAAAATAAAAATATAAAGGACGGTGAAAATAGAAAACATTTAGAATATATAATTTTTTGTGTTATTAAATATTTGAGTATCTTTTTCTTATCTAACTGATCATTATCAAAATTTTAATTTTATAATTTTCTCTCGTCACAGGGAGCGATTTACAAATTACACCTAATCTATTTTCTTACGAAGAAATGAGGAACAAAATCGTTGTTTATCCGGAATATAATCTAAATTATCAAGGATGCCACATTGATAACGATTAAACGTTTCAAATGTTCAGTACTTATTTATTTTTGGTAATTTACTGCTATCACAAAAAAAGTCTTTTTAAATTAAAATATTTTAAAAGGATACGGTCAGATCCAGGAAATAGTGTTCTTCCAGTAAGTAGTTCAGCCATAATACAGCCAACGCTAGAAAAAAAAATATTGGTTATTTTTGATAAAAAAAAAACTTTAAATATTAATTAATTTTTAATAATTTCATATAATTCTACCTCCAAATATCAACTGTTTGATTGTAATGCATCCAGTTTAACATAATCTAAATATAATAAAAATATTATTAATTTTGTGTTCCCCAAATGTTCAATGAATTATATAATTACCTCAGGAGCTCTATACCATCTTGTCGCTACATAACCTGTCATTTCATTTTCAGTTGGACGAGCTAAGCCAAAATCAAGAATTCTCAATTCACAATCTTCATTTACCGCAATATTCGACGGCTTCAAATCCTAAAAAAAAAAAGAACCAATTTAAAAAATTAAAAATTAAATTATTTAATTAAAAATTAGAAATAATTATTAAGAATAAATATTTATGTAATAAATTACTTACGCGATGTATTATTCCAGCCGAATGAATATATTTTAAACCTCGTAAAATTTGATATACCAAAAATTGAACATGATCATCAGATAGTTTTTGAGTTCTAATAATATTATTTAAATCAGCTCCCATTAAATGTGTCACCAAATAAACTTGGCCAAAATTATCTATTGAATTGGAATTTGGATTTGAGAATACATCCAGTAATCCAATAACATTTTCATGATTCATGTGTTTTAACATTCTGAGCTCACGATAAGTTCTTTTAGCATGCACTGCTGATTGAAATGGTCTGGCCAATTTTTTAACCGCAACTTTTATATTATTTTTTGTATCATTTGCTGAACTAAAAAACAATAAAAAAATTGTATTATTTAATATCTTTTAATAAAAGAATGCAATTATATCACTATCGGCTTCTTCTGTTAAAAAAATTCTGTTTGTAATCGATCTTTTAAAAGGGCTTCATTAGTAAAAATTTAAAAAAATTGAAATCGAAAATAATTTCTTTGATTTCGAATCGATAAATATTTCAGAAAATTCCATTATTTCAATAATTTTTCGATATACATTATGTATCTATTGAAAAAAGAAAACATTTAATTTTAAATATTTCTTAATATCAAGGCTTTAGTTTGTCAGTTTTTATTACATTCAGCTTTCAATTCTTCATAGCTGGATTAAATAAGAGTTATTCTGATACTTAGAAAAACTTTGAAAAAAAAAAAAAAAATTATAAAAATCGTTGACTGATATAAAAAAAAAAAAATTCTGACGTTATACATATTTGCAAATTTTCTAATAATGCTAACTCAAATTAATTTAGAATAATATATATAACCCAATATTTACATAAATTTTATTTTTATTCGGTTTTTTATAACCGCATGCACCTAAAAAAAATTTACAGCATTATTTATGGGATTAATAATAGTATTAAGTTATGAAGTGAAATAAATCAAATAAAAATTGCCAACTGAATGTGTTAATAAAACTGATTTGAAACTTTAATAAGATAAAATATGAAATAATTTTTTCACAATAAAAACATATAATATATATATACATATACATAAATATAGGTTATATCTTACGAAAGATCCTAAAAAATTATAAATCGAAAATTACTATAAAATAAATTAATATTAATTATCATGAAACGGATACGGGCATATAAATATGTTAAGCATCTTTAAAAGTATCATTTTTTAGAATTGGTTTTAAGTTTTCAGTTGTTTTCATTAATTATTTATACTTAGATATCAATCAAGAAATAAATATTTGAAAATAAACTTGTTATTGTTATTACGTGCATTTTTTTTTTTGTACTGCCTAATTTAAAAAAGCTTTTCATTAATTTTTCCAGGATGATAACGTAGGGTAGATATTACTTAACTACATAGCTAAGTCCCAGGATTTCATTGAATTTTAGATAAGGAAATACCTATATAATGTAGATGTAGGTATTTAGTTTTAAGTACGTTATTATAATTTCTTAATTCGGAGAGAACAATTTATAAATGTTATTAAGCTCTCAGTCAATAATAAGTACCTAGGTAGATAATTTTATTAATACAATATACCTATATATAATTAAACTAGATTAAAAACCAAAAAAAAATATCGCTTATCGGAAACACCATACTAAGCTTAATAAGCGAAACAAAATGATATGCTTTAAAATATCAAAACAAAAAAAAAAAGTAAATAAGTAATAGTTATATAAAATACAACAATTAAGATAAAATTTTCTTAAATAAAAAAAAAAAAAACTATAGAAAGATACCAATCTAGGTATATACCTACTTAATAAAATAATAAATAATTAGTCATCGAATTGTATTAAATAAAGTTCTGTTTTGGCTTATTTAGTATCTAAGCTTCAGATAGAAAGATAACAATCTACCTTCATTATGAAAAAATAATTATAATATTAAATTTATAAAAAATCTTACCACACTTGTCCGTAGGCTCCTTGCCCCACTGGGGATAGATTCGTATATCTAAAATTAAATAATTATTTAAAAATTTAAAGAAAAAATTTACAAACATTTTTTTTTTTAGTTATTATGAAGGTAGGACGTAGAATTACAACAATACGTAGGAGGACCAGAAGTACTTGAATAATAAAAAAAAAAAAATTTTACTAGGTATCAAAATCCGGGATTATAATATTTACCATCTCGCTTGAAACAAAAAAAATATATTTTAGAATAAAAAAACTAATATAAAAATGTGACAAATGACAATCTAATCGACTATCGACATTATTTTATTATTCGAATTTTTATTTTTAGATTTTTTTTTCTTTGAAACAGGCAGGTGTGTTGTAGTTTGCTTACCTTTCAGGAATCTCCCATTCAGTTTTATTTATTTCAATTTTATAAAATTTCGGCATTTTTAATTAAATTTTTGTTCTGTTTTATTAAGTTTTAACAATTTATAAAATAAATAAGGAAAGAAAAAAAAAAGAAACGGGCGCAATTGGGAAAAAAAAATCTCAAAAAATTAATAAATTTTGTAATTTTTATGCTAGCTGATGCTGAACTCTTTGACTTTTTTTCTCCTAATTTTTGACATATACATTACTAAATTTTCCTAAACTACAAGCAAAGCCACCGCCATTTTTCCGCTATGCAAAATGAAGATATGATGCCACCACTAAACAGACTTGAGTAGCTAGCTTTATAGCGCTAATGTTAAATAAATTAAATCTTAAATATCTTTTGATTCCGATATTGCCCGCACAAAAAAATTAACGAACTCATATTTTCATGTTCCTCGAAGGAAACTTCTTGTATACAAGCGGTTGTGAAAGGAAGACACAAGGGGTAGAGTATTAGTGTGCATGCATCATTAAAATTTTATTTAAAAAACATTTACGGAAGAAGTTTTTTTCAAATTGAATATCGGAATTTGCAAAAAAATTGAATATTGAAAATGATTGCAAAATATTTTTGTTTGGCTAAAGTGCAGATGACGTGAACCACTCAGAATGGGCTGAAACTTGGTGGGGGGTAGAGGCGGTGCCCAAACCCCCAAAACTGAAATCAGTTCTTGGGGCTCGGGCCCCGTTTCGGAGATAGGGCCCACCAAAGTTTTCATACATTTTGTATGGGGAATTTTTTTTTTTTGCTCGAGTTGCCCCATTTTTTTTGTAGAGAGTATAGGGGGTATTCCAGAACGAGCCGCAAATCCCACTGACCAACCACCAGACTGCCCGCCCGCCGCCCCCCACCCCCCTCTCGTTCTGGAATCCCCCTTTATCATTTTCCAAAAAATTGGGCAAATCGGGCACAAAAAAAATTTTTTCCATACAAAAATGTATGAAAACTTTGGGGGGCCCTATCTCTGAAACGGGGCCTGAGTCCCAAGAACTGATTTCAGTTTTAGGGGTTTGGCATCGCCTCTACCCCCCCACCAAGTTTCAGCCAATTCTGAGTGGTTCACGTCATCTGCACTTACGCCTTTTGTTTCAAGAAGTTTTCGGGAGAAACACTTGAGATTTTTATTATTTACTTCTTTTTTTTTTAATTTTAATTAAATCTTCTAAAAATCTTAAAATTAAAAAATAAATATTCAATTTACTTAGCTTACCAATTGCTGTTAACTTTGCTTATCATTTTTGACATACAGAAATTGCCGTTACAAAAAAAATGCTAATTATTTTTCTAATTTTCACAATCTGGCAACGCGAATCGCCATTTTGCATTTTATATACTTATGTGAAATTGTGAAAGTGAATCGTGAATAATTGTGTTTTAAAAATTTTAATTATTTTTAGTTTTGCATGAAATTCAAATAATAATTAAATAAATTTATAAAATTCATTAAATATATATAATTTTAATTGTTTTATAATCAAAAATTACAAGAAAAATAGAAAATTAAAAATTTAGGGCGCCAACAAACAACGCTGTGGCTGTGTATGAAAATAATAAAAAAAAAAATATTACGCATCATTTTTTTTTCCTACAGCAAAAAAAAAGCGAAGCTACAAACCAAAATAAGTGACAGATTTTATTTTTAATTTTAAAGTATAAAAACTATTTTTTATTTTTATTTAATCTTATTTTTTTTTTTAAATTTAATTATAATTAAGTGAAAAAAAAAAAACAGAAACAATTTATTATTGTAAAAAATTGTTGAAATATTTAAACAAAAAAAAAATAAAATGAAAAAATTTAAAAATATTGTGTTCTTATAAAAAAAAAAATTTCGTTTATTTTTTTTTTTCCAAAATGGACGAAAAAAATAAAAAAAAAATACCCACTACTACTGAAATTATTAATTATGAAAAATTTATTTTTTACGAAAAAACATAAGAAAAAAAAGAAAAGAAATTTCATTTTGTTATTAAATTTAAAAATAAAAAATTAAGTTAAAAAAGTTTTTACCTAAATTGATTGATAAAAAATTTTAAATTAGAAATAAAAAAAAATGTTTTACGCACACATAGTTTTAGCTAAAAAGGGTCCTTTGGCCCGAATATGGCTTGCCGCTCATTGGGATAAAAAGCTGACAAAAGCACACGTATTCGAAACAAATATTGAACAATCGGTCGAAGGTATAATGCAGCCCAAAGTGAAATTAGCATTACGAACTTCAGGTCATCTGCTATTGGGAGTTGTTCGTATCTATTCGCGAAAAGCTAAATATTTATTGGCTGATTGTAATGAGGCCTTTGTTAAAATTAAGGTGAGAATTTTTGCGATATTTATAAATAGGTACCTGCCTAGTAAATAAGGTTTATGAAAACTGAATTTAAAAAATCAAGTTTTGATGTGAACGATTTAGTGAAGGGAAGTGAAGCTGGTTTTAAATTTTATACGAACAAACGGAAGATCTGGTAATATTATCCATTCTCATTTTGTATTTAGGTACATCAACAAACTATAATAACATTAGAAAAATTCGAAATAAAATCAAAAAGCACCTTTTCGAAAAACTTGAAAAAATCAGAATTTTATTTTCAATTTTATTTGTCTTTTAGATGGCTTTTCGGCCGGGTATTGTAGATTTACCTGAGGGACACAGGGAAGCAGCTGTAAATGCCATTACATTACCAGAAGTTTTTCATGATTTTGATACAGCATTGCCAGATATAAACGATGTCGATATTGAAGCACAATTTTCAATAAATCAATCTCGGGCCGATGAAATTACAATGAGAGAAGATTATGGAAGTCTGTCGATGTCAATTCATGATGATGGATTTGGTGAGGTAGGATTTGAAGCTGATACTGGTGATTTAGTGCGAGACGGCATTGACCAACACATAGACGAGCATTTATTTGCTGAAGAATTAGAAAAAGATATTGAACGCACAAAGGAACCTCTACCTGGTACTTCAAAAGATTTATTGGGAAGCGATTTAGTAGATCCACATTTAGATAGTGATGGTTTTGGTGAAGCTGATTTTCGTAAGTATTAAAAAAATAGATAAGTAACCTATTTTTTAATTTTATTATTAAAAATTTTTTTTAGAAGGTGTTGGCCTTTTCGAAGGTGATATATTTGGGGAACCTTCAGCGCCATCACAACCCGCAGAAATAAATGAAGTTTTACCACCACCTGAAGTTTCAGATGATGATTTAGATCACTTTGATACAGGTGCACCGTCACCAATGGCAAGTTCCTTAGGATCAAGACCACCGACACCACTAGCTGGTGATGTTATTCGAGCTCCATCTGTAATTCATCGAGATCATCCTGTAGAAGAAGATTTGGACAAAATTATAGTAGGGGGTGCAAAATTACCAGGAGACTCAACAGAACCAGGAGCAGAGGGTCTTGCTGATGAAGCTGGTGCTGCTGATCAATCTGCACTTGCTGTAGAAGAAGAAAGTTTTGCATTAGCTCCTGTGGATGCTACTGCGTATAAAGGTGTAACTAAAGCAAAAAGAAAACGTAAACTTATAGTTGATGAAGTTAAGAATATTTCTGGTGAAGAAATGAAATCACAATTAGCAAATACATCAGATATTGTTACAACATTAGATCTAGCACCCCCCACAAAGAGGTGGTGAATCATTTTCAAAATTTTTACATGCATTAAAAAATAAACTAAGTTAACTCGATTTTTCAGGTTAATGTATTGGAAAGAGACTGGTGGTGTTGAGAAGTTATTTAATTTGCCATCCAGAGATATACCTGCGAGATGTTTATTTTTAGTAAGTACTTAGAAATTATTATGTGAATCGATTTGTTTAAAACCATTAAGTAAATTTTTTACTTTTAAGAACTTTATTTCGACCATAATAAACTTGCTAATTATAAAATCAAACAAATCAAGTAAAAATAAAATTTGCCAGCAAGAATTTAAACACTTAAAAATGTTTGAATTATTACTTAGACTTAGACTGAGGTACCCATAAAACCTTGATAGCGAATATGAGCTTATTATATTCTTTTGTACATTTAAAAATTAAAAGATTAAAATTATATTCGAAGTTACTATTTTTATTAATAAATTTTCTTTTTAGGATTACCAAAAACGATTAATTACTCAAACAAGTGGAGTTGAAGATTTTTCAATGTTGGGACCTGCTGATGTATTAGCCATAGATCAACTACAAGAATCAGAATCACCAGTTTTAACTGGTAAAAGGGGAAGGAAACGTAAACTACCATTTTCGGAGATTCAACCTCACCAATCATCACAATCTTTGGAAATGTCTGAAATTGATCAGATTAGAGAAGCGGAAGCTGCTAGTAGATTATCATTGGATATGGCAGGGAGTTTTGATCCTGAAACTGAAAATCTCATGCCCCCTCCTGCCACACCAGGTGCTGCCTTCGACTCACTTAGAAATTATCCTTTGCCAGATTTAAGTGGATTGGGACCGATGACACCCGCCTTATCAAGTATACCTGGAATGGAATTAAGTGAAGATTTTGATAATATTCCACCCATTACTCCAGTTCACCCAGGTATCGAGAGTATACCTGTCTTACCAGCGGATCAAGTTTCCTCTATTTTGGCCGAGGAATCGGGTGTAACTCATGAACAACATATAGGCTCAAAACAAAGGGAACAAGAGCAAATCTGTGCAGCAGGAGAAAACGAAACGCAACAGGATGCAGATGCTATGCATATGCATCATGAAGCAGATCATGATCATGATGGCGATATTGAATATCATCAGAGATTTGAAACTGCTGATTATGCTGATGAATATTTCCCACCATCAGTTGGAGCTCATGTAAGTTAATTGAAACCTTTTTTAAAATTTTATTTAATTATTTTTGAATTGGTTGAATTTTATTGCAGCAACCCGGGGATGAACAAATGGAAAATGAAACAGACGAAGCATTTGAAGAACGAGTTTTAAATAAACGTGCAGCACAAATGTTTCTTGCTGTTAGGAATCGTTTGCAAAAGAAAGATCTTTTATTATTATCAGATATGACTCATAGGAATAATAGAAAACAGGTGTTTATAATTTAAAAATACCAATTATTTTAACTTATTTAAAAAAAAAAAAAGAAGAAATTAAGAACTTGTTAAAAACTAAAAAAAAATTTGATGAAATTTAAGTTATTAATTTTTCAATTTCTTTTATAGGCGGCTCAAAAATTCTATTCACTACTGGTACTGAAAAAGTTTAGAGCTTTAGAAATTCATCAAGATGAGCCATATGGAGATATAACAGTTACCAAGGGACCGATGTTTGATAATCCAAAATTATAATTCATAAATGTTTTAGTGAAAAAATTTATTTTATTTTAGAATTAAGCAAAATTTCTTAATTTTTTTTTTTTTAATGTTCATAACTTACTTTTTAAGTATAAAAAAGATTATTGTATAATTTTTATATATTAAGTTTGTAAATAATTATTCACTGTATACTGTATCATTGAATCACAACAAAAAATTGTAAAAAATTTACTATATGTATGTACATATATATTTATATATATTATACATTACATATATTATTAGTGTATAAAGATATTTATTTAGGAAAAAAAAGACGAAATTTTAAAAAAACAACAAATTTGAAGTTTTATTAGATTTTTTGATATTTTCAGAATTTTTAATTCGAAAAAAAAATAAAGGATTGTTCATAGAGGTTTAAATCGGAACACAATTATTAATGTAAGTTTTTTGTTTTAATATTAGTCTCTTTCTCTTTAATACATGAGATCCCATCCTTTCCATAGCTAATTAATTTATTTTTAATCCTCATTTGAAGATTGTGCATAGAAGTGCAAAGAAATTTATGTTATTTATTATGTTTCCTTTTTTTTATTTTTAGTCTACATTTTTGACTAAATTCAATACTTACGTTTGTATTTCTTATATTTTGGTCCTACTGAAACTTTTTCAAAGTTTTCTCAGTCTCAGATAAGCAATTAGAATCGTTAGCAATAATTGGCAATTTTAGTTATTGCAGTTCATTTTTTTAAATTTGTATTTTTTTAGATATATTACAATTAAATTGACTTAATTGAAATTAATTAAATAATTTTAAAAAAAAGTAACGGACGTCATCTATTGAAACTGATATTTTCAATACTACTGTGAATCTTCGTGTAGCATTAGGGATTTTAGAATATCATACAAAACAAATTTAGCACTTTAAACATCCCTATTATTAATGGGAAATGCACAAAAAGATATTTGAAATCATTTTTTCCTAATACCTAAGTAATTGCATATTTTCAGGCCGGTCCATTTGTTTGTATTAACTTTCTGAAATTGACTATTAAATTCTTTCATAGTTTCCAAATTTCAGCGATATGTGGCTTTAATTTAATGAAATTATGAAAAAAATTACAAAATTAAAAATAACTTTTGAACTATGTAGGACTGTAGGTGATAGAAAAAGTTGAAATTATACTCCAAATATAGTAATAAAAAACTCTAGAGCGCCTGAGAGAATGGCATTGATCGAATCATTCGTTTACGAGCAATTTTGAAAAAACAATTAATTTTTTTTTTACACAATTTTTCTTTACTTTGATGATAAATAATTTTCATCAGATCTACGGATTTCAAAAACAATAATTTTAAGCCTATTTTGAGCCCTCTTCGTTAATGGGTCAAAAGTTATAATTTTTTTTCGATTAAAACAATACTACGGCGAATCTGCCATACTAATTCCAAATCATATAATACATGAAAATAATAACATGAAAAAAGGGGCGAACGAACGATTAAGGCTGGAGCTTGTTCACTAGAACTTGCGTTCATTTCTTCAGGTCCTAGTCTAGTTCATTTCTTTTTCAGATAATTAGGAGTTAGTTTTTTGATGAAAAATAACTTTAGAAGTTAGTTTGTTTTTTAACTCCTAACATTTATCAATTTTTTGTTAGAACTTCTAGGAGTAAGTTAATTTCTGGTAATTAGAAGTTAAAACATAAGAATTGAACCTTTGTATATATTATATAAAAAAAAGTTAAGTTAAAATTTGAGATAAAAATTATTTTCAATAAGTCTAGTTTAGAACTTTAATGACGAAACTTCCAGTAATGCTATCTGGAATTTATAATCCAAAATACTATCCAAAAATCTTTATTAAAACTATTAAAAATTTTTGCGAAATTGCTGATATTTGCATTTTTCATTGTTTCTTTTGTTTTGTTCTAATCCTTTAACTAAAAAAATTGATTAATTTAAGCATTATCTTTCAAGTTTTCATGATTTTATAAACCCTTAGGCTGGCTGGTTTTTTTTAAATTTTTGTCATATTATTATTTTATTATTGATTATTATTATTTATATTATTGTTCAACAAAAAACATTTTATCGCCAAAAAACCATGATTTAATTGAGCTACAAAAATTTTATATTTCTGTTTATAAAAAACAATAGATATAGTAGATAGGTACCTTTTTTATTGCAAATAGGTAAGGAAATTATTTATTTTTTAAAAAATGAAGAAGATTGATGCTCATTATTTATTATTATTATAAAAGACAAATATATGAAATTGTAAATATGAATATATATGACTTTAAATAACAGTTGAGTTGAATAAGTTATGTAACAACATTGTAAGTATTAAAATCAATTAATGAAATCCAGTCTTATTTAGTTTTACCTCATGCGGTTTCATCAATTTATTTAACATAAATGTAAATAAAATATTTTCGCAAACATATATTTGATATTTTATTTAAGTTATTGTAAAAAATCTATAAAATTATACAAAACACAAACTTACCATTTTCAAAACTATATACCTAATGAATGGATGGATATTAATTATATTACAAAAAATAAATAATTTTGAAAATTAAACTAAAAACTGTTCTAAAAATCATTTATTGTGGTAGTGGAATGACCTGGTATAAGTCATCCAAATTGTAACAGCTGAATATTCGGTATCGGTACAGATAATAAGATAAAAAAAAATTCTTATATTCGTATCTCCAAGTTCACTGTACTATTTGTTCGAAAATTATATTTTGCTTTTAGGTGACGTAGAAGTGCATGTGATTTTCATTGAATTTCACCGAAATGGAATTTCAGAATAAGATATAATTAATTAATAAGCAGCTGTTCGCGATGAATGATGTACTAACATGATTGTCTAAAATACGTATCTAAAAAGGTGTATCTTGTTAAACATGAACAGAACCGAACAGATCAATTAAGTAATTAATTTTCCACTAATTATATAGAATATTTGTTACTTTTTTTTTTTAAGTTTATTAGCTGTACTTTAAATCAGAGATTATAAATAATGTCACGTCCTGATGCGTGCATTTCAATTTGTTTATGTTATTCAACAACAACAAACCCCTTTAGTGCATTGGTTATTCAAAATGATGCATTGGTTATTCAAAATGGTGCATTGGTTATTCATCTAAAGAAACCATTCAACAACGTGTTTAATAAATGCTTGACTTCTTGACGAACGAACATTCGTAGACAAACAAAATTTTAGTATCCAATATGTATTTAAAAAAGAATTAATTATATTTTACTTACAGCCAAATTAAATATAAAAAAAAAAAATTTCACCACGAATTGAAAAGTGTATTTAAATAACCTATTGTCACTGAAATAAATTTCTTCTTTTTTTTTTTCAAATAAACTATTTTGTTGAAATTTTCTCATCTGTAAGTTTGGATTTATTTTTATTATTATCTTTTTGGATTTACATTTATGCCTGCATAGAGATTTAATTTTTTTTGAGCTTTTTATTTTCGCAAATAATAAGCGCGATTTAAAAAAAAATATATATGTATATATATTTTTTTTGTGTACTTTTTTTGTTTTTTTCTTTGTAAGCTCATTCATTTATCTTATATCTGGTGTGAATGATAATAGTTAGTAGCTAGCTAAACTTATCCGAATGAAGTTGGTTGAAAAAAAAAAAAAATTAAAAAATAAACCGTGAATTTTTGTTTTCTTTTTTTCATTCAAATTGTTCAAATATTTTTGAAATTTCTGTTTTAAATTTTATTTAATTTTTTTTTTTTTTTTTTTGAATTATACAATATAAAAAACTAAATAAGAAAAAAAAACTTATATGCAAAAAAAAAAAAATATTGTATAAATTTTAGTACCAACAATCGCGGACAAATTAAATTATCATTTAATTTAATAAATAAGAAAAAAATAAATAAAAGATTACTATAATTTATTTATTTACTTTTTTTTGTTTTTGAAAAATTAGTACGAATAAAAGAAAAATCATTGCTAATTTTTTTTTAGACAATAATATAAATATAGAAAACAAACAATACTAATTTAATAGTTTTATTTGAATTTTTTTGTATTTGTTTTTTATGTTCCGGATTTAAAACATTATTTTTGGGAATATACAGTAAATAATAGTAAGTTTGAAAATTAATATAGGTTTAGGTATATTAAAAAAAAATGTAATAATTATGAAAAATTATGTACTTTGCGCGAAAATTAAAAAAAAAAATCATTTAACGAATAATAATGATTTAAAAAAAAAAATAATAATAATAAAAATAATATGCTTTGACATTTAAATAAATTGTATTTTTGAGATGATTTTTCTTAAGATTTTAGTTTTATAACAGATTTATAACACTCCCCAAAAAAATTGGTGGTTATCTTTAAAGTTTCTCAAAAAATTCTTTTTTATATAAAAATTTTGTATTATAACAAAAAAGGTTTATTTAATTCCTTGCTTATTAATTCTAACTGAACAAATATAATTATTAGAAATTCCTCATTTAGAAAAAGTTTTTTGTATGTATACTTCTTTATATGAATTAATGGCAGATGTTTTTATTAAAGAATTCTTTTAAATAAATAAGGAAACATTTTTCAAATAACTTTTATTAGGTATTTTCTAAAGCCATGATTAGTACTTGTTGTGGACTAAAAATTAACTAGAAATATACGAAAATTAATTTTATCTGAATTATTCGATGTTTAGGTAGTTCGAATTTCGTTAAAACTAATAAATATATATATATATATATTTTTCTTATCAAAATTCCAATATAATGAATAAATAATAATATTTAATATTTAAAATAACAAAGAAAATTTAATTTTTTAATTATTTCAAAATATTATATTGTATGTAAACAAATTTCTTATCAGTCAGTATTTTAATGATCGAAACGAGACGTGATAAACATTTTCAAAATTTTTCAGAGCATCACTCTTAATTTTTTGAAGAAATTTAAAATGAAATTTGAATTATGCGACTGAGGTTAAACTGACTATCCAGCTTATAGGATGTAATGTTTAGTAACCTAAACATTAGAAATGAATATTTTTTTTAAGGCATATATCTTGCTTCATAATATATTTATTTATGTGTAAATAAATAAAAAAAAAAAATATTATTATAGAAAACAATTATAAAAAAATCGTTCTTCTTTTAAATGTTTCATCATGACATGATGTTAAATTTATTCTGTTAATAAGTTTTCTTTAATTATCAATCTAAATAAAATATTCATTTAAACTTCAATTATTTATATCTTAATTATCTTATACGTATAATTTATCATATTATGTATACATTTCAATCTAGTAATTTACTTTAATTGCTCTGAAAACAAAAGGTTAGATGAATTTTCGAAGTTAGTTGGAGAAGAAAATATAGATGATTGAATTTTTTTTAGGTATACCAGTCACTTTATTTTTATATATTTAAATAACTATTTACTACCATTCATTTCTATATTTAACTCCGTTTTGAAAATTTTCGTGTATGTATCGCACGTCAGTTGCATAAAAAATAGGCTTATTTATTGATAAAAATAATTTCACTAAAAACTTCAAATAATTCTCTTCAAGTGATAACCAAATATATAATGCTTATTTATTATAGCAAACTCAACGAAATTAAATTGCCAATTTTTTTTTTTAATAACCGTTTCGAATTTAATAACGTGTAAGCCCAAATGAATTTTAAATTAATATAATAATAATAAACATTTTTTATTTAAATATTAATTAACATTTATTAAATAATATTAATTAGTCTTATGGATATATATATTTTACCTCTTTACCAATATTTTAAGCATTTTTTCTTTATGACGTAAAGATGTTGTGTTAAGCAAAATAAAATTATATCATGAGAGTAAGTCAACGAATTTTATTTTACAGGGGCTATAATCATGTCTCTCAAAAAAAATGTCATCATTAAAATGACATATAACTTTTCTTACGTGCCTTTAGAAATCTGAATAAATTAAAAAAAAAATTAATGTTAAAATGTTTCAATTAAAATAATAATAAATACGTTCAGTTATTTGAACAAAAATATTCAAATTTGATCATCATCAATATAAAAGCATAATAGAAAATTTTTAATTCACAAAATTATATAATGTAAGTTTTTTAGTCGACATTTAAAAGTCTGCCTTCACCGTTCGAACACTAATTCTGTGTAGCATCACAATTTTTCATAAAATCCTGGCACCTTGGCCTCTTTAAAATTTGTCACTTTTAATCAGTTGAAATTCTTTCAATAACTTATATTCGTCAATGCAAAATCAATAATTCCCAGGAATCTATAATTTTTGTCTTTTGGACTTCACTATTCTATGCGAAATTATATAGTTTAAATTAAAATAATTAAAAATTTTTAATGCAAATAAACAAGAAAAATTGGATCATTTTTTCGATAAATAAGTGCAAAAATGTTATCAAGAAAAAACAATTTTTTATTTATACAACAGTTTTTTAAATTTTGAAATAATTGGTATGACCTTATAAACTTCTACTTACGGTGAACTTTCATTAAGGTAATAATATTTTTTACTAACAAAGAAAATAAAGTTTATTTTATAAATTATTAAAAATATGCGAAACGTTTTTTTTTTGTTTTTTTTTTTTAATATTTGATATTAATGATTTGTTAATGTTAATTTCCAATATAATCACGTTGAAAAATTTATTTTTCTGTCACAAAAAACAAAATATAACAAAATTGTGAACAATAATAATTATTTGTATGATTTTTTATACTCGAAAATTTCAGTAATTTAATTTAATTCACTAAAGTTGAAAAAAAATAATTAAAAATTAAATAAATTTCCAATAGATAATAATAGTGCTTATTATATGTACTGTCTACATTTAATTTAGTTTGAGATACTTTTTTTTTGTTGACAAAACCGTATTTAAGTGTAGTGAAAAACAGTAAACTATGAAGAATTCTAAACGCTAATTAGAATCAACAATTTACAAGTAGCTACATTATGAAGAAATTTATGGGTAGCATGATAGAACAATTCTAATATTGAATAATATTAAAAATTCACGAAATACAACGCGAACATAGCAAATTTTAAACAAAATTACAATAAGGAGAAGAGTATTTTTAAGATTATGCATTTTGTTAAGGTATATCGATCAACTGAAGGCATTAAAGTATTATAGGTATATATGTATATAATATATTCAATAATATATTATATGTATATCATATCATTCATATCAATGATTACATTTAATATGAATATATAGCGTCTCTTTAAAGGTTCTGTCACACCATGTTCCTCTTTATTATATCCATCAACTCTATCAGCCGGCGATTCTATGGGACTAATAATTTTATTCTAAATTTTTTTAATTCGATTAAATATATTAAAGTTAAATTTAAGAGAAAATATAATTCGAATCGGAATCTTGGAAAACAATTCTTTACACAATTTAATTATTAATTTTTCTACAAATACTGAATATAAGATATTTTTAAGTGGAATCCATGATTCGTTAAATATTTTTCGCTTTAAATGGAAAAACTAAAATTCTATACACAAAATTTTAAAACTACCTCTAATAACTTTCAGTTTATTTTTAATTTTTTTAATTTTCTATAGTAGAAATTCCTGAATAATTATGTACACATATACCGTACATGTTCTGTGCAGTACATTATGTAAATTGTGCTCCTTCACTTAAAAATTTAAATTAAAGTTTTGTATTTTATTTATATCATATAATATACAATCCAAAATAAAAATTTGAATGAATGAATTAGAAGATAATCGAATTAATTGTGACGTAATGTGAGCCATATTATAATACCATTGTCATTAATTTATTTTATTAAATTTTTTTTTTTTTAACTATAAATAAATAATTTCTTTTTTCACATCTCTTTCCTTGAATATAATACAATATAGACATATGTATATATATGATTAATTTCACAAAATTATATGAAAAATAAAAAATGACATAAAGCAAATTATCGACAATTGTTACATTTTCTGTCAATTGACGACAGGTTGGAAAATGTTGCGGATTTTCAGGTACATGGATGCATGTAGTCGATTATACATATAACAAAAAAAAACTTGTTGAAAAGAGTTTCGGGCATTAAGCTTTAAAGATGGTAGGGCGGGCATGTAGTCAATAATACATATAAATTACATTTATTATTAACATTTCCATAATATCCTTCAATTAACTTATTTCTATATCAATATACAATCACACAAAAGCTATACATAATGTAGGTATGTGGTAAGTGCGTAAGAAAGAACTTATTAAAATAATTTAAAATAACTAATATAATTTCCACAGTTTAACTGAAATTTAATATCTGTAAATGTGTTAATGAAAAAAAAAAAGTTAAATTTATTTTTTTATGTTTCAATAAATTATCGAACAATATAAATTTGCTACTTTATGTACTTTATGTGTTATATCAGTTGAAATGAAAATTGATTTAATACCAGCTAAATAAATAAACTTAATTTTTAACTGAATTATAATGAGCAATTATAAAAATTTACATTTTTGTTGACAATAAATATTAATAACTCACGATATATAGAAATTTTTATTATTATAACTCTGGGTCTGTCTGGATTTTTAAATTCCTATTTAGTTATAATTATTATGATGAACTTAACGGTGCAACGTGCAAGAAAATTTTTATATATAGTTAGTTGCTATAAAATTTATCCAACATTTTAGTTTAAAATGCATACAAAAAATAATACTAACAAAAATGTACGTATCTATTAAAATTGAACATGATTTAAATCGCTTTAAAGTTTAAGTTTTAAAGCAAATGTTCTTAAGAAAAATAACAATTTACGAACCATGCCGACTGTGCAAAACATTTTCAATTTTTTTTTTTTGCCCTCGAAAGTACTGCCTTTTAGTCCGTTTTCCATTGAAAATAAAAAAAAGTACTATATACTATCACTTTTTGTCTTCACTTTTCGTCCCATACTAAATTGCTAATAACTATGAAACTACTTGGCGGGTTTCAAGCGTTTAGATGGCAAAATATGCGTAATCTTGTTCACTTTCTGCCAAACTAAAAAATGAGATTCTCTGATTACGGGTTTCATATAAAATTTTCATATAAAATTTTTATAAATTTTAAATTTTATAAAGGTTTAAATGGATTCTAACGAAAAACAAAAGTATATGGGTAGATAGATGTCGGTTAAAGGAACTTAGTGACTACAACCCAATGATTCGGTCTAGAGTTTGGATTTCAATGAAAATTCTCATTTTAGTATGTTAAATATAACTAAATGACATTGGTATAATGATATTAAAGGAACCTTAAAACAATGTTCAGATGATGAGATTTATCTTAAAATTGTTTAGGAATACCAAATTAAAAAGAACAAACAAGAATAGGAATATAGCAATTTTATCTACTTGAAACGATTTGTTAAATTTTTAGAATGTAGTCAAAATTAATAAGGTTTTTAAATTTATTTATTGTCAGAACGAAGAATCATTCGGCCTTAAAATTTTAATCTTATAATTATAATGTCTTTTTTTTTTTTATTTCTAATTTTCTTTTTCATGCACACAGATATGTAGGAAGTTATTTAATGTTGGCAAAAAAAAAACTTAATTCAAAAACTGCCATTAATTCTATGTAATTGAACTAACTAACAAAAAAAAGCTAATTTTAATTAATATAGCAATTAAAAGACAATTTTAAATATAAGTATGTATATATGTTACTACTAAATTAAGTATATTCGGTATTAGCATAGTTTTAAATGGTGAAAAAAAAAAACTAAAATACAATAATGAAGAAAAAAATTTTTAATTTAATTCATAATTTTTTGGAAAATTAAAATAAATTATTAATTAATTATTTTAAGAGAATAAGACGCAAATAATTTCTAATGTGTATTATCATTGAGTAATAATATTTATAAGAGGGACAGAATTCATACAAGTAAATTTTTTTCTAAATAACTCAAAAATTATGACAATATTTTCAATGTATTGAGTAAAATTTTTTAATTCAAATGTGTTTATTCTTAATTTTATTATTTTTATTACGGTATTAAGAATAAACATATTTGAGTATGAAATTTTTATTCAATACATTGAAAATATTGTCATCATTTTTGAATTATTTGAAAATAAAATTCTGAAATTTACTTGTATGAATTCTGACCCTCTTATAAATATTATTACTCAATGGTATTATTTAAAATTTTACTTTATAATTATTTTAACGTTAAAGTGAAAAGCAGGAAGAATGGAAGAATAAAAACAAAATAGATTGAAGGAAAAAAATTTCCAAATTTTACTTTTCGTTTTTAGTATGATGTATCATTTAACGGTTGGTAGTAGCAATAGTTTATATCGCGATTTCCATAAAAAAAAAAAAGTAAGCCGCTTGTAACCTGTACGTAATGCATATTTTGTTAGGAACACTTTTTTATTTTTACTAGATTCGGAACCAACTTAAACTATGGTTGGGCTTAATTTTCTTCTACTTTGCAAAAACACAAACATTTTTGAAATCTAGTAAAAAATAAAAAAGTTTTCCTATCAAAATATGGATTGTAATATTATTGCGAATTTTTTAACATACCTAAACTGTGGTTGCGGCGAAAACAAGATCATTAATAAAGTATAAAGTATCAAATGTAAATTTCAATAAAATTTTTAATTTTAAAAAATACATATTGCAGTCTTCATGATTATTATTGATTTTATCTATTAAAAAAATTGAAAGAATTCCGAGGTTTTATAAATTTGAAAAATTTGCATTTAAAACATTCTGATTATCTATTCCAATTTTCAATAAAATAACATTTACTAAAGAATTTTTTCTACATAAATAACATTTTATCATTTTCATTTTCTTCGAAACCCCTTGAATTTAAGATAAGAAAGAAAAATTTAGACAGAAAAATTTAAAAAACTCAATTTTAATACGGATATTTTCTTTAAATACCAAATTTGTTTATTTATTATTTAATGAATTGAACAACAAACATCAGTTGAACATAAATTCGACATATATATATTATATATTTTTATACATATATTTTTGGGTTCCGAATTTTGAATTCTGTGTTTTTAGATGTGATATTTTTATGGTTCGTATAATGTATTTCGTAAAAAACGTAGCGTATTTTAGTAGTTCGTATAATTATTTTCGATTATATATTTCGTTAACTACAAATATTTAAAAGGTGAAATCATTTATTTCGGTAATTGCAAACATTTGAAGATATGATGAGACATTAATTAAATTTGTGTAAATAAAAATAAAATTAATGAAATATAAAAAAGATGTATAGGTATAATTAAACGGTTAAGCTCATTTTCACATTCCCAAAGGGGAAGAAGATCTTTTAAACAAAGGTCAATATACATTTTGTGTTCCTTAACTTAAAGCAAAAAACGTATATAAAAATATATAATTTCATAAAGTGTGAATAGATTTTTGTTTCATGTTACAATTTGAAAATAAGTAATCTGATAATGTAATGTTCCAGTTCATAAAATTATTTTAAAAACAAACTATTAACATGTAGGTATATACTTTAAAATTCGATATTTTACTGATGATACTGTTTCCGTTAAACAAAAATAATAATCAGTAGTTAATTGAATGATGTTATTATCTAAAAAAAAAATTAATCACATTTACATAATGTACTTACTGAGTATAATATATGTACTAAATGTGATATATGTATACTGTCTAATACCTATAAGTATACATAATAACAAGTATTAAAATGGCATGAATTGATATTTTTTGTATGAATTGGAATGAATAGTTATTTTTATTATGATAGAAAACTAAAGTCATGATGTTAATAAAGCATGAAAAGAATGAAAAAAAAAAATCATTATATAATTAGATACTTAGGTACTTATTGGAAGACATAGTAGAAGGAGCTAGGCTAATATAATTTGTGATTTTTTTTATCAATAGGTATAATAACGTAATAACTCTACACCTACGATTCCATAGTTTTATATTAAATTAATTAAACAATTATATTTTTTTTCTTTCAAACATTAAAAAATTATTAGCTATTTTTTTTTTTAGATTTACATAAAGATAATATTTCGAACATAAAGTATTTATTTTTTGCCTTGTCTATTTTAAAAGTCATCAGGAATAGTAAATTTTTTTCTTATCCTATGAAATGTATTGGTGTGGTATTTGTTTTTTTATCGTAAAATTAAAATTCATTTTGAACCATATTCCATTCATAATGCTGGGTTTGTTTATATAGTAATGTAATATAAATTCGAGTAAACATTGAGTTTTCTTTTAAGAATATACATACCTTTACTGTTTATTTTTCAGATATAATAATACATTAATATTATTATTACTTTATGGCTAAAACAATTTTAATGACAAAAAACCGGCCGCTGTTTATTTACTTTTTAGTTGTGTTGCATTTTATGAGGAAACAATAAACTCAATTAGGCATACATATAATCTTCTTGAATGAATTATTTTTACGCTTTTATTTTGTTTTAAATTTACGTATATTTAAAATTATTTAATAATAAAGTTTAAAATTTTTTAAATTTACATATTATATGACTGTAATTTTTTTTTGTGTTAATCAAAATTAATATTTAAACCTGTTGTAGCTTTTTCACGGTTTCCTGCTATAGATGCGGTTTGAAAAATTTATCGACTGTTATAATTATATTTCTTTAAATTTAAGTAACCTAATAAATTTTCTAATATTATTATTCTAATTTTTCTATACATGATAATATATACTTTAATACTTTAAAGAGCTAAATTTCAAATTCCACCGGAAATACAATAAGCTGATTTTATCCGCAATCAAAATATAAAAAAAACTATAAGTCGGACCAAAATATTTTACTTGTTATACTTCAAGCTTTAAACGGTCATGTTTCATAAATAAATTGCCGAAAAACTATATAATTTTTTCTAAAATTTAATACTTTTGCTTTTTTTAGGGGCTGCAGTAATTATTAGTACAAAAAAGTTACCAAATAAATCATAATTTTAAATAATAAGAAGAATGATATTTTTTTGTTTATATGTATATTTTTTATCTATACAAAAATTATTGTGATTATCTAATTAATCATCATGAGCTAAAAGTTAAAAAAAAAAAAGTTTCAAATATGTATGAAAACAAAATAAAAATATTCAATGCACAAATGACAATGAATATCTAATTCAAGGCTTTAATAACTGCGGCATAAAATAAATTATAAATTTTAAAAAATTAAAAAAAAAAAATTAATATTTTATGCAAAAATAACTGATTTTTTTGAAAATTTATTAAACTAAGAGATTAGATTTTATCAATTATCAGAACTCCGAAATAATAGAAATGGAGAGGAATTTTCAGATAAAAAAATTTTTAAAATGAAAAAAAATTCAAAAAGATATTCAATACAATATATATTTCATTTCATACGTATGCGACAATCTTTTTATGTTTATTCACCCATGGCTAAATAAAATGTACATATATAATATACATATACAGTCGATTTTGTCTGCGAAATATGATATTTTTACTTTTCTAGATTTCATCTTATTCAAGTAAGTTATAGGTTTAAGATGTTTCACTATGGGAATACCGCAGCATACAACATAATTCTTATTCTTATATTTTATAATAAAAATTTTAGATAACATATTCTTAATATGCAAGTGCGTGCAGGTACAATGTAATACACTCTAGTCCAGTGTTTCTTAAACTAGGAGTCGCGACCCCAACTGGGATCGTTAGATTTTTTCATGGGGTTGCGAGAAATTACCAATTTAAAACAACTTTCTATATATATATATATATATATGTCTTAAATTAACAAACTTTGCAAGGTTTTTGAATTAATTTTTCAAGATTTTAGAATTAGATGATTTTTTAAATACCTGAAAATTTTTGGTTGTCAATTAAAAAACAGTATCTATCTTTGTCTGAAATGGCAGTTAAAATTGTTTTGCCATTTTCCACCACATATTTGTGTGAAAATGCATTTTCATGCTTATTATATATTAAATCAAAATATCGCTCTCAATTGCGCAATATTGAAAATGTGCTGAGACCAGCGCTTTCGGAAATCGAGCCACAATTAACATTACTTTGCTCTAAAAAGCGAGCGCTTGCCATCACATTAAAAAAAATTTAATTTTTTTATTTAATTTAAATACTAAATAATATAACTAAACGAGGTTATTAATCTTTAATTTTTTATTAATTTTGTTATAACTATATAGAAAATGTTATTTATTTTATTTTAATTTTATTTATTTATTATAATATTTACTATTACTAGAAAATGTTATTAATTTTTTATTACCCGAAAATAAAATAGTATTTGTTATTTAAACGTTTTCTTCTTGAATATATATGTGGGTGCCAAAATACGTCATTTAAAATGTGGGGTCGCAATACAGAAAAGTTTAAGAACCGCTGTTCTAGTCTACACAACATGTTGAATTATTGTTAAAAAAATCATATCATAGTTAATAAAAATATTATGTTTTTTGTTAACGTTCGTCTCATCTTTTTTAAATGAGTTATAATTTAATATAAAAATTTGGATTTATATTATAATATTTTGAGTAAAAAAATTTTAAGGCAAAAAATTTAAATATTTACAACGAATATTATTAGAGTAGTATTATAATTTATAACATTAAGAAAATTTTCATGAAATAAAAGAAATTTATATTAGAAATTAAAGAAAACAAAATTTCGAATATTATAACTTGTTCAACTAGACTTATAGCTTTGCGTCGTAAATGAATTTTCTAAACATTTTCAAAAAGTTCAAGCTTTGTACTTTGTTCGCGTATACCAATTACCAAAGAATATAAAATGTGATACCTAAAAACTGCAGTTTAAAAAAATTTGATTAAAATTAAAAAAAATATTTATTTATTATTCGTCATGTCTGAAGGTGTTAATATAGAATACATAGGATGCAAATCATCTATTCTATTATAATACTGCTTAAATCTATTCAATTTTAGTGAAGTAAACATTTTGAACTGAACACTGAATAAAAATATAGGATAAAATAAAAACTTAACACTAAAAATATTTTCTAAGAATAAGATTATTTTTTTTTAATATGAGGTAGAACACTTAAGTTTGGGCTATCTTAAGTATATTAACAAATACATTACGGACTTTAGTAAATTTTAATCAATGACTATTTTAATTTATTTTTTTGAACACTATTTCTGGTTTGTTACTAGTCTCAATTTTATATAGTACAACTTAATATTAAAAATTGACACTACATATTATTTTTTTAAAATAAAGTAACATAATAAATTATTTTAGTCGTGGGGAGTTTACAAAAAGATCAAAAACGTGTACTATTTGATTTTTATCTCGTTTACTACCTTAACAACATATTTCAAAATATTTTCTAACTTTTTGTATGTCTTATATTTATGTTGTTCATGTACATAATACGAAATTAATTGTCAACTTCTGATAATTTTTTTGCAGAATAACAATAACAGCTCAAAACGATAATAAAAATGAGTGAAAAAACTGAAACAAAAACAAAATGGAAATTCATGACTTTCAAGCAAAAATTTTACCATGTCATTCAAAATATCACTGTTGAACCAATGTTATTATGCTATATTATGCCAAGTGTTCTTGCATCCTTGGCAACACAAAATTTAAACTTAGAGTAAGTAACTTTTGAAAATGCTACTATAAAAATTTATGCGGTTTATAATTTTTCTTCTTTTTATAGAAAAGCATGTAGGGTTAATATGGGATACACAAAAGAAGTATGTGATGCTTTAACACGAAGAGAGACAGAAAAATATTTACTGTGAGTATTATTAAATTGTTGATTTTTTTTTCCACTGAAACTAAATTTTAATTATTACGTTATTCTATTCCAATTTTAAAATTTTCCAAAAATCCTAATATTATATTTTATTTTGATAAAATTCAACGAAAACGTAGTTCTTTTAACACTAAAATGGAAATGAAAATGAAATGAAGTATGTAATAAGTGATAATATATAACATTTATTATGCGTCTTATCAATAATTATCATTTGCATTCAAAGTTAGTGTTTATCAAACTGTCCAAACGAATTCAACCCAAAATTGAAAAGGTATCGTACATACATACTTATGTCCGTTCATCTGTCTGCCTTTCCGTCACTGGAATGGATTCAATTTTGAATGCCAAAATATGTTCATCTAAACTAAAGGATAAAATTTTAGGATTTTTGGTTTTGAAGTTAAAAGCTGTCAACCCAAAGGTCTAATTAATATTTATCTAAAAATTAAAAAAAAAAGTTTTAATGAAAAATTGTAAAATTGTTAGACCATTTTTTGTTCAAGCATTCGAACTGGATGCCGATTGAAGGAACCTAAAAATATGTTTAAAACCTGATTGTGACCAAGGGTTCGAACTTGGGTAGTCTAAAATATAGCTGAGTAATATATGACTTCAAAACTCTTTAGGTGGATAATATGCTTCCAAATATATCTTTATTGTATGGATGACACTGAGGATATCTTATAACAATCTTAAATATGCGTAATATGTTAAAACGAAATATTATATTTCCTTCTTTGCTATTAATTTTTATTTATTTTATTTTTATTCTCATTTAGTGAAGAAGAGGCTGTGCAAAAATTAGTTGCAAGAGTTGCTGGTTGGAAAACTGTGCTGCAAAGCTTATTACCATGTATGTTAATACTATTCTGGGGTTCATGGAGTGATAGGTAATAATAATACTTTTTAATTCTTTTAAAATCTCAATAGTATTATACCTATCCCAAATTGGTTTTTATTTTTCGTAATTAATTAAACGTTATTTTTAATTAAAAGACATGCTCGGCGAAAACCTTGTATTTTGCTGCCAATTTTTGGGGAATTTTTAGCTGCCTGCGGTTTAATTGTATGCACATACATTGGTAAGCTTTTTTTTTTTTTTAATAATATAACAATTAAGGAAAATAGTAAATGTTTTTTATTCTTAAATTTGAAGAGAATGTACCAATAGAAGTTGTTGCAGCTACGGAAGCGGTTTTTCCCGGAATAACCGGAGGATGGTTTACAACTATGGTTGGTGTATTCAGTTATATTGCTGACATTACAACAGAAGAAGAAAGAACAATGCGAATAGGAATTTTGTAAGTACAAGTTACATTTAATTTTTAATGATTTCAAAACAACATTGATATTCGAATGCAAATTGAATTTAAAACATAATATCAAAATTTCTAATACCATCATACCAACTTTTAAGTATACCTAAAAACAACTGATTAACATATATACAAGATAATGATAAAATTGTTTAAAGGCCCTGCTCGTCTAGTCGTAGTTATATTGCGCAAAATGGAATTAAAATAACTGAAACCTACTGGTTAATACAAATTGTGGAAGTTTTGGCATTTTGAAATCATTCGCCTTTTTCATTTATTATGGACATAATCCACACATATTATGTAATTATTTCCACTTGGATTTGTGCCATTGTGACAAAAGTCCCCCTTGTTGATTCCCAACAGAAAAGACCGTGGGAATTATGTCATTTTGGGAAATGGATCTAAAAAATTGGTACAAATAATAACGTAGAGCCTATATTTTACAATAATCATGTACAATAATAAAATGAAATAAAAAATTATACAAGCAAAATAGTTTTTTTTGATATATGTATGTACACAACATCCATACAATACAAAAAGAAAACAAATCAATTTTTTATCGCATCAAACCCATCAAACATTTTAAATACATACCTACCATACATATATTTGTCATTCAAAATTGTAATAAAATAAAGTAAATATTTTGGTTTTGCATTACAATTACATTAAATTATAAATCTTATGATGTAATTAAAATATTAAATTTTTTATTTAATTTTTACATGCACAAATGGAATGAGACAATAACATTATTGAATGCCAAAAACTTTAGATAGTTTTTATTTACTTCCGGTTGTCACTGAAAAACAGTTGGTATAAATTGAATAATTTTATTTGTAGAGGGTTTTTATTTAATAAATGAAATTGAAATTATTAAAAAAAAAAAACAAAAATTTAATTCACCGTGTACAATTAGAGTTGCCGCATGAAAAATTAAATATGTCAATTATAATATTATTAAACATTAATTAATAATTGAATTCATTGATTGATTTTAAATTCTACGATTTTACAATAAACACAGATATTTTATTTAACTTTTATTCAAAAAAAAAAAAATTAAATAAATTCACTTTGGCTTCTATAATATAATATTTTGAACGCATTTTAAATAATAATTGTATAAGAAACGATACTTACTTCATGGTTAAAATGTTGTTTTTAAATCGATATATCTGAACTATACATAATGTAATTTAAAATCAATTAATTTTTACTTATTTTAATAGAAATGTATGCTTTTCGGTTGGTGTTCCATTTGGAATGGCATTTTCTGGAATTTTACTTAAGTAAGATATTATAAAAGTTATATAAATTTTAAGTTAAAACGAAGATACGAAATTAATATGCCCCGACCCATACTTTGGCGTTACATCCGACATGAAATGAAATGCTGCCCAATAGGAAATATTTCAAGTTAAAAATGTCAATTTTTTTTCTATTATTCTTTATTATTAAATAATGTTGTAAAATAAGATAAATAATCAGACTTTTTTTTTATTGATTTTTAAAGAAATTTTTTAAATAAAAAAAAAGTTTTTAGTAAGTTCCAAATATCCTAAGTTCAATATACTCTTTTGGCGGCTTATAATTGAACTTCATTTCAAAAATTAATATTATTGTGCTTAAAACCGCACAAAAATGTAATTATTGCGTACTTAATAATTTAATAATTACTTATAATTATTATAATTATTTGACTAAATAATGAGAATTATTTGAATTTCTGTGTAATTTATAGGCAAATTGGGTTTTACGGAATATTTTCAATATCAGCATCACTTTATTTAGTGTCAATTATATATGGAATATTTTTTGTTAAAGAGCCAAAACAAAAAACCCCTGAAGAATTGGCCAAATGCACCAATAAAAATATTGTTATAGATTTTTTCAACAAAGAACATGTAGTTGATACATTTAAAACCGCGTTTAAGAAAGGAGCAAATCAGAGACGTCTTCGGGTTATAATGTTAATGATCGTTGTTATGGTTGTTATTGGTCCATTACATGGTAGGTTCTTCTCTAAATTTTAGTATTATTTTCGTTTCAATGTAAGATAAATTAATATCTTTTTTCCAGAGTTTCAGTGTTATTGCCTCATCACTGTTAAATTATCTTATTTAATCATTTCGTACTTTTATATTAAGTTTTATTTTTGGTATACTATTGTATATAATACATACTAAGTTTTCCTTGAACTTAATTAAATATACTATATATATATAGTATCGTATATACTATAAATTTATGAACGCATATCTTTCTGGTGGGTTGGTGACGAAATTCCTTATGCCAAAATTCTTTATCCAAAATTCTTTTTCCAAAATTCACTAAGGGCAAAATTCACTGTGGACAAAATTCAATATGGACCAAATTCATTATGGACAAAATTCGCTATGGACAAAATTCATTAGGGACAAAATTCATTAGGGACAACATTCATTAGGGAAAAAATTCTTTAAAAAAATATTTTTAATTAAAAAAATTTAAAAAAAAACCGCGCGATTTTTTTTTTTAATTTTTTTAATTAAAAATATTTTTTTAAAGAATTTTGTCCCTATTTTTGTTTTAATATAAAATTTATATAAATCAACCTGCAATGCGATACCTACCTATGTTTTACGTTGTTTCTTTATTTTTTTCAATTTAAAGCAGATTAGGTGGAGACCGACAAACTCACCACGTCCTTATCGTGGTCTCTGTGTAACTCGCAGAGTGAATTGAATTTTAATAAAAATGTAGAATTTTACAAAAAGAATTTTTTCATAGTGAGTTTCTATCCATAGCGAATTTTGTCCATAGTGAATTTTGTCCATGGTAAATTTTTTCCATAGTGAATTTTGCCCATAGTGAATTTTAAAAAAAGAATTATTTTCGAAAAAGAAGAATTTTGTGCATTTGAATTTTAGGATGATCCCCTTTCTGGTTTGAATACTTAAGAAATCACAAATATGAAAATTGAACAATAAATTTCCCCAATTAATTGTATTTATCTACATAACTTTTTAAAAATAGAAAAGAAAATTTAGAATAAAGAATAATAAAGTGAATCTCACTAATTAGCATTAGATCAATTAAAATATATTCTTTAACTTGCAAAAAAACACACACCTTAAATAACAAAAATTATACTATTTTACAATGATTTTTATTGTCGCAATGTATTTAAATTTTCATTTCCTTTATATGATTTAAAACCAGCAATTAAATAATTAAAATTAAAATTAAAACATGCATACTTTATATTTTGAATGTGACTGGACTAATATTTCATTATTCGAAAAAGAAATTAATTCTCACAATAAAGTTTAAAATAATTTGTTATGTGTTTTTTTCAGGGTTAAAAATTTTATTTTATTATTTCACTCTTATTGCTCTTCATGAAAACAATCTAATAAATAATATTTTAAACGATATTTTAAAAATTCTCTCTTAGGGAACGAAAAAATAAAAATAAATTATTTCACTCCCAAGAGCGATTTTTGTTTTGTTTTTATTTTCTATACCTAGTAAAGATCGAAAAAAAAAAATTTTTTTTTTCACTCCCTAACAAAATGTTCTACAAGGAGTGAAATAAATAAACAACAATATTTCATTCCCAAAGAGCGTAATTTATTGTTCGTTTTTTTTATTTTTATTTTGGGAGCAAAAAAATTTTTTTTAAAATTTCGTTCCCAAAGAGCGATTTAATTTATTTATTTTTTATTTCCTTTGCAAAGAATGGAGCGAAGGAGTGAAAAAAATAAAATTTTTAACTCTGGTTTTTTTACGTTATTATTTTTTTATATATTAAGCTCTTCTAAGAATGAACCAATAACTTTATTGTGATAATTAATAAGATCATGATATAAGACTCAGAAATACATTTTTTTTTTATATAAGTTCATTTTTTGAATTATTTAGCGCTAAGCTTAAATGATTTTTATATTTTATCCCAGTATTGCAAGCAATTGCAGAACTCGTTCAAATAATAAAACCTGAACTTCTTTCGTCAAAACCGATTTATTGGAATCAGAAAACTAACTTCTACGTTAAGAGGTTAAGACCTAAAATAATTATGAAGCTACATTATCTTCTGCATTTAAATATTTAGCCAATGTTCACAAATTTCAAAAAGATTTTGAAGATGTGAATTTAAAAATGAAAGGACGTATAAAATATGATATATGTTTACATATTATCGCCTGCTCAGAAATGAAACAACGTATAATGAAAAGAATAGTTTCGAGTAATTTGAATTTAAAGATTTGAAAATTAAAAAAAACGTATGAAAAAATATCAAGTAGTGTACAATTTTCATCTAAAAAACACATTTTAATCAACATTAAGAATATTGCAAAGTAGTTGTACTTATAAAATCGAGTTCGAGGAATCGAATGATGCTATTCTCAAATAATGACGTATAAATGTCATAAGTTGTTTCATTTCTCAGCAGACGTTATATAAATATGTTTTGATCTTGTCATATTTTTATCTGTTTTTATAACATTTGTTATTCCCTTTAAAATGATTTTATTACATATAAATAAAACTTAATTTTATGATGTTTCACAAAACTCTGTGCTTGATATAAAAAGATTTACATTGCACAAAGAAATATTTTATGAAATTTTGAACAATTTTATTATTGTTGATGAATCATTTTCATCGAACCTCGAAAATTTTAAATGGATGTCCAACATTGTTTTTTGAAAAATTAAATTTTGATTTAATGAAAATAATTAAAACAAAATTATGTTAATAATATGTTTATTATTACATTTCAGGTGAAATGTCTGTGATTTACTTATTTACAAGATATCAATTTAATTGGAGTGAGGTAGAGTTTAGTTTTTTCTCAACTTATGCTATGATTACTGGTTTGTTAGGTAAACATTTTTTTTTTATTTTTGTTTAAAATACAACATATTATTTTTCAAAATTCAAAAATATTTTGTGATCATTTTAGGAGTACTTTTTTCTGTTGGAGTTTTATCACACAAATTGAAAATTGATGATGCTTTGATCGGAGTACTTTCGAGTATGTCAAAAATTCTTTCAAGTTTTGTTTACGCGTTTGCGGTAAAAGATTGGCAAATGTATGTGGGACCCTTAGTTGAAATTTTAAATGGCACATCATTTATTGCTATGAGATCCATAGCAAGTAAATTGGTTGAAAAGGACGAAATTGGCAAAGTAAGTCTTAACTCATTTCTCTGTGATCCAAAGTCTTCAATATAATTTTTTTTATTCTATTATTATTATTATAGGTTAATTCTTTGTTTGGAGTTGCGGAAGCCTTAATGCCACTTGTTTATGCCCCAATGTACACAACGTAAGTTAACGTGAAAGTTTCAAAATTTAATATGTATTATTAAATAAAGCATTAAATGACCTTTATAAATATTTTTCTGATTTTTTAACAAAATATACTTGTCTAATGTACAAACTGTGATGAATTACTTCAATTATAAATTATAACTTTTAATGTGAAAGCTAATTTACTTTTTTTAGTTTATATACTGCAACATTAACAGTATTACCAGGAGCATTTTTCATTTTGGGTGGAGTTATGACCATGCCGGCTGTGATTATATTCCTGTAAGTATTTTCAGATTCTAATACTAATTTTTCGATTTTCGGTGAACATTGTTGTAATTTGTCTTCACTGACATTTAGGTGGATGTACAAAATTCATAAACGGCAAGAGAAAATAACCTTGGCCGAAATGGAAAATCAAAGTGATATCAAAGAGATTCAAAAGAAAAAGGAAGCAGAAAATGGTGGCATAAATAATGAAGGATATGTCCAAACTGAAAAAGAAAACGAATTTATAAAAGAAACAATTGATATTGTCAAAGAAATTCCGGCTCTAAATATTGAGCATTGTAAACTGTGATATTAAAATGTAAATAAAATGTGAAATATTTAAGTTTTTTAAGATACATAATGTCTTCTACACTTATTTTAACAAAAATAAAACAAAATGACAATTATTATGGTAATTATTGGTTTGTTTTTTTAATTTCAGTTTTTAATGAAATTATTTTTGTATGAATCAATCTTCATCACACCAACATCCCATTTCAACTTTATCTCTAATCCAATTTATGAAATTTGTAACTTTTGTGTATACTCCTGGTCTATCACGCCAAGCACATCCAGTTCCCCAAGATACAATTCCTGCAATCGAATTATTTAAAATTATTCTTTCAATAGTATAAAATTTATATTTCATTTACCAATTTGTTCAAATTTTCCATTTGCTCTGTCATAAGAAACAAGTGGACCACCACTGTCACCCTAGAAAAATAGTAAAGTTTTTTATTTTTCTAAAAATTATTATAGAAAATTTTCAACACTTTACATACTGAAACTAAACCTGTGTTAGTTTGAGAAGGTTAAAACTGAGCATCGTTGCACAGAAAAAGTTTTTCAAGCAACATTTTCAAGCTACATGTTTCTAACTTATCATTTTTTGACTAAAAATATGCAAACCAAATAAGAAAGAAAATTTTAAATGAATGCTTATAAAAATTTTCTAAGGTAATAGTCTCTTTTTCTACTGTGTTCTGTGTGACTGTAAATAGTTTTTTTTTCGAATTAATGTTGAAAAAAACTAGAGTAATTTTTGTGTCAAACTTTAAAATATATCTAATAAATATACTTGACAAGCATCTTTTCCAGTTTTTCCAGCACATATCATATTTCTTGTGATTTGTCTTCCATAAAGAGTATTACGACATTGAGTAGAACTCATAATTGGAACTGAAACCTTAAGTAATTTTTCACTGGAGAGGCCGCTACTTTTAACTGCACCCCATCCACTGACTACAGCCTAAAACAAATTAATTAATATGAGTTGTTCTTGTTTATATAAATTATAAATAAATAGAAATTTTACTTTTTTGTTCTGAATTTTTTTTTGTGATGAAGGCAAACATATCGGACGAATTTTATTCGAAAAATTTATTTTTGATTTAAGTTTTATAACCGATATATCTGAATCCATAGTCCAAGGATTATAACGCCTTGATCTGACATAACTTTGGACCTAAAAAAAATCAAATTGCAGTAAAATATAAAATCTTGAACTCTATTATAAAAACACTAAAAAAATTATACCCCTCGAAATACAGCTCTTGTTGCAAATGGAGCATTTTTTCTGGATTCTACGAATCTACAAGCAAGATCTTTCGCTGCCAGTCCTTGTGTGCTTAAATGTAAAAATAATTTGAGACATAAAAAAAACTGTAAGAAGATTAAAGATTAAAAAAAAGATGATGACAGGAGTAACGCTTAAAACACTTTTGTTTTTAAAATGAAGAAAAACTAGTAATATTCATAATTCACATACATATAGGTATGCACCATTAACTTATAATTCCTATATAAAATTATGTACCGACCAAAATGACGAGCTAAATAGCATTATAAAATTAGAATATAAAAAATGAATATAATGAAATTGTAAAAGTAAAAAAAAGAAAGAAAAGATAATTAACCAGCATTGTAATTTTTAAAAAATATGCTTAAAGTTTCGTATTATTTTATTAGTGCAATATTGGAAGAAAAAAACTTACCAGTGTGCTGCTGTCAATATATACCTATCGTTTATAACAGATGCTCCACAAATGAATCTAAAAAAGAAGCAATCACAGGTTAACATAATAGTATTATTTTTTAATCTATACCTGCAACATTATTTTAACCCTTTTATACTTTACCTTCCTTTGTATGTTAACATTACCATCCAAGGAAATTCTTCGGTGTTTGTTTCAGTACCACCAACAATACGATTATAAATTCTACTGCCACATCCTGAAATCAAGATATCAGAAAATTAGGATTAAGATTGTTAAAAAAAAAAAAAACACTAATCGCTATGCTCAAAAAGCAAATTCTTACTACATTTTTGACATTGACGCCTCGTTATATTATCAAAATCTTCCCAATTTTCATCATTCATCACTAAATCTTGAGGGGGCCAACTTTCGTCATACATTCCAGAAAGTTGCGGTTTTTCTAATAAATCAGTCATATTAAAAATAGGCTGAAGCACTTCATCATACTGAAGTTCTATATCGGAGTTAGGAGTCGGATTTTCATTATTAAACTCCATTTGACCTGAATTTTCCACGTCATCATAGTACATATCAGATAAACGACTCAGCCTCAATTTTTTCTTAAAGATGGAGAATATATATTAAATGTTATAGAACAATATGAATAATTGTGGAAATTAAATTAGAAATTTATTAGCACGCTTTAGACCTCGAAGACGAAAACGAAAACGAAAAAACTTTTTTTCGCCAATCGATAACAGATAAATTAATTCCTAATCTCCATTATTAAACAACAAATTTAAACTTTATTAAATATGTTTAGTTTTCATTTCGTTCATATTAAACATATTTTGTTCTGAATTTTTTTCGTTTACGTCGGAGGTCTAATGCGAGCTTAAAAGAATAAAATAAAGAAAAAATGTCATTATTAACCAAACACTATTTCATGGATTTCGATCATACCAAAATTTAATAGTAAAGATTTTTTAGTTTGTTTCTTTAAAGATATAGGAATAAGTTCTCAGAAAAATTACCTCCGCAAAATTCAAGACTAAAATATTAAAGAACAATAAAATTCCACCAAAAATATGAATATTCATATTGTCAGTTATTTATCTTTTATTAACGGAATTTGACAACCTCTATTCCCAAAAATCAAAATTATACTATCCATTATTTAATTTCTGACATAATTAATTCTAATGCAAAATATTTTTTTTTTTAATTTGAAATCTTTATCTACTGGCCTATTTTTTTAATATATTCAAAAAAAAATTTTTTTTATTAGAAAATAAAATAATTTAAAAATTCTTCTCGTTTGTTAAAAAAAATTAAAGTAATTAAACCCTGATTTATACTAATTTCTTAAAAAATAAATGGAAAGTAGAGTTTCATGATCAAATTTTCTAAGACGTTCAGTCACAATCATTATCTAAAATCGCTTATGAAACCATTGTTTATTATTTGGTTTAAATGCTTGAACTTTAGTTTTCATTTATATCAACATGTGCATTATATAGGGAATTAATCAAAACAAGTTTTTCTAACGTATGACCCATACAATAAATATGAACTGCTAGTGCTACATATTTAGCTTTGGTATCTTGATAAACAGAATTAAACTCAATATTGTAGAATTGTAATGAGATCAAAAATTTTCCAACTACTTAAAGGTCTTAAAGGAACAATCAAACTATTACTGAATTGTAGAGATTGGAGTTATGAAGCTCTAGGAACAATTCTAATAAATTATATTCAAAAGATTATTTAGTGTATCGACGCATCGAAAAGTTTATTAAGGCAACCGTTATACCAATGAAAATAGGCTTTGTCCTCCTATTTTCTTTGGTTATACAGAAATACAGAGATATTAAAATTTTTAATTTTCAAAAAAATATGTACGCAAACTTTTGTGTATATGACAAATGAGATTTATTCTTATATGAAAAGCTAAATTACAAAATCAATATTTTATTTATGTTCTTTTATTTGTATGTTTTTATATTTATTCACACCAGCAAGAATCATCAGATAATTTTCTAATCCATCCAATAAATTTAGTGAATCTTGAATAAACAACAATTGCTTCAGTTTCATTACAGCCCAAGCTCCATGAAATTATTCCTTAAAAGTAGATAAATCACTTGAAAAATATAATATTTGTATCTATTTAGCTATTTGAGACACTTTTTCAAAATTTCAAAAAGGTTGACAACTAAACAAACAATCAAAAAAATAATGCATAAATTATGTACCTGCTAGTCGAGTGCGATCTTTTTGTGATACCATTAAAGGTCCACCACCATCTCCTAAACATGATTGATCTTTATTTTTACTTTTCGCCTGAGCACACATCATGTTTGGTGTAATTAAAGTCTTTAATTGAGTTTGTCCACATAAACGATTTGATAATATCGTGACATCAATATTATTAATAAGCTGGAAGGACAATTCATTTGACCTTTTTACTAAATTCCAAGCAGTAACAGTTCCCTTTGAATAAAGACAATATTTTTAGTTTTTATAAATAATATCTTCATTAATTTTATAATTTTGACATTTGTTAGAATAAAACAGATTTCTTCACCATTTTTATTGAGCCTCCTTTCTTACTTACTGCTTTTCCAACAAATGAACTTGCTTCAAGTGGTAAACAAATTGGCCGAATCATTCCTGATTTAATGTCAATTGGCTCGGTTAACTTTAAAAGTGATATATCATTATTGAAGGTTTCTTCATTGAATCCATTCGGTCTGTAAACATTGCTAACCTTAAAAAGGTGAACATTTTAATGAAAAACGTTATGCCTAAGAAAACTCTAAATTACCGTCCTAACTATAACGTTTGATGTGTCTGTATATTCTTGTAAATATATTTTAATTTCACTAATTTTAAGTTTACTTGTGCAATGTGCAGCTGATACAACGAATCTAAAGAAATATAAAATTATTCAAAACTGTAATAGATAAATGAACATTCCAATGCTACCTGTCATTGATCAAAGCACCAGAACAAAAAAATTTTCCATAGTACAAAAGTAAAGCAATCCAAGGATATTCATTTCGAATTTTTATTTCGTTTTTGTCGATCGATCGCTTTAACGTTCTCACTCCACAATCTAGAATTTGAAAAATATTGTGTGAAATTTCGAAATTTTGATAGCAGTAATAAAAGTCAAATTTGAAAATTTTGATAGCAGTAATAAAAGTTCTCTTAATAAAAATTAAATAAACTATTATATCTTCAACCTCTTAATTTCGAATTTAAAGAATTTAATTTTCTTAGTGTCTTACTACATTTTGGGCATGTTATATACTCATGGTCTGTTAACTCAATTTCTGGTTTATCTGTTAATTCACTGAGTGATTCGTTTGGTTGAATATTCATTGTTGACAAATTTGTTACAAAAGGATTCGTCTCCAATTGAATAGCTATGTTTGCAATCTGTTGCCGAATATTTTCTGCATAGTAATCATTATCTTTTTTTGAAATGCTAGAATCATTTACAAAACTTTCCAAATTTGTTGGATCCTCGAAATTTTCAATAAGATCGGTGGTTTGTATATTTGTCGTACTTTCCTCCTAGAAGAATTATTTCATATATCATATATTATATTTTTATAATTGTATCTTTATATTTTTATGAAAAAAACAAAACATAACATAATTTTATTTTGGCTTTACATATACAATTGGGGCTCAATTAGATATGTATCGATATGAAATATTAGTTTTCACAAATATTTTGGTTGGTTTTCCGATTGAACAACTTTTAGGCCATTATTTTATTTATATCATTCTAATCGAATACTATAGTTGTAAATGGTTCTTACCAATTCGGCATTATTATTCCCTATTTTGAATATCAGGAAAATAAATAAAAAATTCGTTATATTCTTGCAAAATTTCTCCGGCATTTTTCTTACGACGATCAGTTTGTTAATGATTTAAAGTAATTTAAAAACTATAATTATCCAAAATATTATGTACTCATAAATATAATTTTTATTCTTAAATAAATAAGTTTATAAACTTTGCTTTATAAACAAAATAATTATTCAGATACATAGTGTTTCATGTAAAAAATCAAAAATTTTAATTATATATAATAGGTATTGAAAAATTAAATACGAGCACTGAAGTACAGAATTTTCATTGCGTAATTTGTGACAATTATTGTTCAAAATCTTATTTTTATATATATTTTTTTATATATTACCTATCAGTAGATTGAACTTGAAAAAATGTGAATAATGCGCGAATTGAAATTAATTTATTTCTTAAATGTTGTTATTAAAATTGTTATTAAATCTTAAGAAAAATCCTATTCTTATTTCAGTTGATAGTATTTCAGTTGATATTAAATTATGTAGATGACTTTGATTCCATCAAATATAATTTTGAATTAAAAAAGTTTTGACAACATTGGATTCAATGGAAATGTTTAAATTTCTAGGTGCATTATTCCAGTAAGCACCTTGTATTTTTAAATCATAAGAAGAGCAAAAATAGTAAAAAAAAAAAAACAAGTGAAGTTTATAATTTTGGACAATTTTGAGAAAAGTAAATATTTTTCAACTAAAAAGTTTATTTTCATTTAAACTTTCTAAACTTTCTCATACATATTTATTTATTTTAAATTGATTTTAGTTCAATTTTAACTAAATTTTAACTTTCATTATCTTAAAGGTATCAAATCAAGCCTAATTGTTTTACTTATAAAACATATCCAAGTAATTTTACGTTACGAATAATAATATAAAGTTCTAACTTCAATTCAAATAATATCAAATAAAGTATTTGAATGTTTTGAGTTGAGCTACAAATTCTAGAACTCCCAAAGAGTTGTATTCATAATAATAGAAATAAATAAAGAAAACATTTTTTTTAGTATGATATTTATTTTAAATTTTTTTTTCATTACAGTAACACGCCGAATTTGTGTTTTCATGTATCCATTTCAAATATTTTGAAACTCTCGCATACACTCCCGGTGCATTTGGGCGTGCACAGCCAAATCCATATGAAACGACTCCTAAACAAAGAAAAAATCATTTGAATAAATAAAATAATTATCTCTTGCTAGTAAATACAAATACTAACCTGCTAGTTTATACGCTCCTTGTAAATTAACAATAAGTGGCCCACCACTATCACCCTAAATTACAAAAAGATATTTTTTTTTTAAAAATTAACTTAAATCTGCAAAAAGTGAGATCATAACAAAAGTGAACTTATACTTGGCAAGCATCTTTTCCACCATCCTTAACGTTGCCTGCACACAACATATTATCGGTAATCATATTACGATATTGAGTTTTCTTGCATTCATCATTACTTATAATTGGTACAAGTACCTCTCTTAATATTTGTGATGTTGATCCTCCTTCTTTTGTTAAACCCCAACCAGCTGCTACACCCTAAATGGAAATAAGAATTTATTTAAAATGCTTTTAAAAAATAATGCTAACAAATTAATTACTGTTCTATAAGTAAATCTTTGCTCGGTCACTGGTAAGCAGGCGGGACGTATTGTTCCCTGTAAAGAAATTGGTTGATCTAATTCTAATATAGCAATATCGTTATCTAATGTTGATGTGCTGTATTGTTTATGTGCTGTGATTCGAATAACCTAGGAAGAAACAATAAAAAAGTCTTTTATTTTTGATAAAATAATGCATAAGCACAAATTCAAGAGTTACTTACGTTTCTCGTAATACCCTTAGATCTTGCAGATGATCTGTCATATTGTGAAACTCGTATCGATAAACGGTTCGGTCTAAATCCAGTTGTACAATGTGCTGCTGTTAAAACATGGCGATTAGTAATTAAAGTTCCACCACAATAAAATCTTCCATCGTACATTAATTGTGTTATCCAGGGATATTTATTGTATCGAACTTCTGAGCCGCCTACAATTCTATTCTGGTTAGGACGGCCACAATCTAAAAGTTTTTAATTATAATCAACTGTTAATTATTTATAATATTAGAATAGATATTTATTTATCTATTGAAAAACAAATAAACTTACTACAACTTTCACACTGTCTGATGCCAACCTTTAATTTTGTGTATTCACTAGTGTAATTGAATGGTTCGTCTACGTGTTGATCCAATTGATGTAAGTAATCGGGAATGAAATCACTTTGCGGTTGTGGATGTTGAACTTTATGAACTTTTCTTGGTGGTTTTTTATAAAAATATCCATTCTGAAATATAGTTTTATTGATGTTTTTCATAAAAATTATGATAGATAGTGTTATATGTAGTTATGTACATAGTAATAATGTTAAAAAAAAATTTATTTTTTTCATCAGAAAAAAACTACAATTTTAATGGTTAAATATTTATAATTATTTCCATTGATTGTGAATTTAAATAAAGAAAAGCGTAATCCCTTAATTAAAATAGAATATTGATTCAATTATTGTTTTTCTAAATAGTATTATACCAACCCCTGCATTAGCTTCGAAAAATTCTGTACAAAATATTGCTAATGTTAAAAGCAAAACTATCAATTTCATCTTTAAGGAATATTTCACTTCAAAATTTTGGAATGAACTAAATATTTAAATGAACCCATGTAAATTTAATACCTCTAAAAATGAAAATATACAATCAATTAATATTTTTTTTTTATTTTAAAATTTTGGATAAGAATAAAAAAAAAATGTTTTGAGGATTTTGATAAATTTTTATTATTATTAATAAAAGAGTGTGCATTACTTTACATATTTTAATTGAGGCTAATACTAATAAAAAATTTAAAATATTTAATCACGTTAAGATTCAAGTTTTATACTCAAATTATATAATTAATAACTTCTTTTACGGCCAGCGAAAAATGATACAAGTTTAAAGTGAGGAAACTAGCAGATAGAGTTTTATTTCATTAATATAATGATAACCAAAGTTACACATTTTTTCATTATTGTAATTTTGGCTTGATCGAATAATTTGTGTCAAATACAAGAGATCCACCTTAAAGCCATTAAGAATTTATTTGATTGTTTTAAACTTTTAAATGTAAAAAAAGAAGAAGAATATTTTTATATATACACTTTTTTTACAACACTCTTAAATGTCTGAACCACTCAACGGTTATTGACATCATTTTTATTATCGTGTGGTAAAAAAAAAATTACCAAAAATTATGCCAATTCTTACATTTTTATATTCTTCTTTGTAAAATTGTTTTGCCAAACTCAGATAGAATTATTGGGTTAATAAATATTTATTTTTAAAACAGATTATCGAATTGAAAATAAATTTCCATTCTTAATGAATGTGAGAGTTTTAAATCACACATAAATATGTAAAAATAAATGCGAGACTTAGGCCAAATGAAATGCTTATAATGTAAATACTAAATAATATTCAAGTAAAAAGATATTCATAAACGTTAATATGAACTTAATAAATAATTTTTGTTTTGGTTGATATTAACAAAACTAGAAAGATTTATAGACGAAGTCATAAAAGTATTTTTTATTAGGTATATTAATTCATCTGGTTGTATTTAAAAATCTTAAATATCTTAATCGGTATACGAAATAAATTAGAGTATAACAGTTGAAAACCGTAAGACACATCCCTATACATATAGTCAGGTTAATCTACCCAGATGATCTCCAACAGTCCGAATGAGGAAAAATAATGCCCTTATTATAATGAATTGTGTAAAAAATAGATTTGATATCTAAATAAACTAATTTAGCTTCAATTGAATTTCAATATTTTAGAAATAAACAAAATAAACTCTTAAAAGCAAGGCAATAAATTTAATAAATTAAAATTGTTATAAATAAAATAAAACAATAACAGAAAATATTTTAAAAATTGGTAAATATTGAGGTAAATGTCAAAAGCAAATACCTAAAATATCCAAAGAGATAGATGTATTACAATGGTGATTTAATTCTATAGTTGTAAGAAATTTTTTTTTCATTACTAACATTCATCATTCATTGCATCAATGCTTTACCAACTTTTTTATAAAGTTAAATTTTTTTTCTAATTTTCACATTTCATATAAAATATATTTCGTTCAGTCCGAAAGTTTCCTCTCTATAATAAGCATTCGCCATCTATCAGGGCTTTATTGTCATAAATTCACTCAGTATGAAAAATGCAAGATATTAGAGAAAATTTTGTAGTATTTTATTTTAGCTTTTGACAAATTAAAAAATTATTGCAAAATAAGTTAACAAAATCATAACAAAATAAATAAATAAATAAAAAAAAATAAATAAATAAAAAAAAAAAAATACATGTTTACTTAAATTTATTTACGAAATTTGGAAAAAATTTAGGGTTAAAAAAATATTCTATTTCATCAACAATAGCACGCATCTTTTGTATTACTTCTTATCCAAGTACCATATCGATTAACTCTTGCGTATACTCCAGGATAATTTGGTTGAGCACAGCCTTCACCCCATGAAACAATTCCTTAAATGTAAAAACATAATTAGCATAAATCATAAAACTTTTTAACACCATTATCGAGTTATAGACTCTGTGACTAGAATATTTTTTCTTTTTTAACTTGACAAAATAAGGACCGGCCTTGAGTGCCGTAGAGAACCAAGCCCGAAAAATTATTTTTTAAATGTAGTAAATTACAATATGTATCACTCACATAGCTTTATGTATAATATATACTATATATTTGTAATATGGTATATGTACTTTAAATTTTTTTTTTACTCAATCTACAAATGCAATTAAAAACTAAGAATTTGTCTGTTGTGTTAGCGTTGAGTTTGAATTAAAATTAAAATTTCAGCCCGTTTGTCGTTTCAGAACATTTAAAAAAAGTATTAATTTTTCATAATTTACCAACGATTTGATGTAATCCTTCTTTTAAAACATGCAAAGGCCCTCCGCTGTCCCCCTAAAATGACATAAACAAATAAATAAAATCTGTCTAGTATTATTTATAATATCTTGTTTTATTAATATTAAAACTGTAAGGAATAGATGTTGCAATAAAGAATAAATGTTGTTCGTTGTCTTAAAAAAATTATTTGTACCAGTGTTATGTAATTTCTGTCTTCAGCAAAATAGGTTTTCAACAACAAATATTTTGTAATACTCATGTGTTGTGTAGTGTACATAAATATACTATTTTAATGGATAAAAAGTAAAATTTATTGTTGTATTTTCATATTCTATAAAGTTTATAAAGTTTTAATTCTTAATTGAACCTAAATCTATTATTATTAAAATAAAGCGCTTACCTGACATGAATCTTTTTGACCGTTTGTGTGTCCTGCACACAGCATGTTATCGGTAATTCTGTAAGAACCGTATTTTGTATTTTTACAAGCGGTATTAGATAATATTGGAACAGTAACTTCTTGTAATGTATCTGAAATGTGTCCTCCTTCTTTAGTAGCACCCCAGCCGGTGACTATTCCCTAATTGGATATAAAATGATTCTATTTACTCTATCGACAAATGTAAATTAACTTCTTACGGTTTCTCCAGTAAAAGATTTCCCTGGTGTTGGTAAGCAAGCCGGTCTAAGTACATCACTCATTATTACGGGTATATCTAGAGCTAAAATAGCTATGTCATTATTATAAGTGGTTGATGTATAAAGTGAGTGTTGAAGCACTTTTTTAACCTAAAAAATTATTATCATTATTTATAACTTTAATGACCATTATTATTAAACAACATTTTAGTACGATCAAAAAGTTTTTATTTTTTTTTTAAATCTCAAAACAAACTACCAAAAAATTTTCTATAAATTTAGATAAAGGTCAACATATGGTTTGCCCGTTTACCTTCATGAAAAACTTTTTATATGCAGATTTTTTAACTAAAATACAATACATATGTAATTAAATTTATATCAACAAATTCCTTGTCGATATAAAAAATGATTATTCCATCTACTACATAAAAAAAATATATATCCATCGACATTATTTGACTCCTTTTTCTGAGGTAAATTAGGAAAAAATACTTACATAGATATGTAAGATATATTCTGATTATTAATTTATTTAATTTTAAAGAATTTCAGTTTTTGAAGTTATTTCAAAAAATTGATGTTTTAAAATTAATAAATTAATATCTCTAAAAAAAACATGAATCTAATATAATTCGCAATTTGATTTAGTTTCATATAAAACTCTATCACTATATATATAATTTACTATTTTTATTTTTATGATATTTTTTTTAAACTTTAATTAGAAGGTAATATTTCTATATTATATATAAAAACATGATACCTACAAAATGATCAAATTGCTTACCTTTCTGTCAATTTTCGTTGTACTGCTCATCGCTTTATTATGATCCAAAAGTCTAATTGTAATATAAGCTGAATTAAATCCACTCACTAAAATATCTCTCATGTTTATATTGAAAAATTTAAATTAATTAAATGAATCTTATAGGTATTACCGCAGTGAGATGCTGTTAATATGTATCTGTCATTAATCAACGTTCCACCACAATAAAACTTTCCATTATAAAGTAACATTGCCATCCATGGATATTGATTAACTTCGGTTTCTTTTCCTCCGACAATTCTTCTTTTTTTATTTGCAATTCCACATGCTTAAAAAAATCAATAAAAAAATTTTAATTCCATAAAAATAATAATTAGTATTAATAATTATGTATGTCGTAAAGTTCGTTATCTATCTGTTATATTTGAACAACTAAGTTCTCTTTTTTAATTTAAAAATTACTTACCACAACTAGCACAACCATTTGATGTCGGTTGAGAAGGTAATTGAGGTTCTGATGTTGGGAACGGTTGCGTTGTAGGTCGTTGTCCTGGAATTAATCCCGTTAACCAACTCCAGAATGGATTTCCGTTTTGTCGTCCTTCAAAATCATCTTCTTCATATATATACTGTGCATTCACATTGATCTTAATTTTATTCAAAAGATAATATATACATTATAAATCTAATACTTTGTTTACACAATATTTATGATTTTAATCTTACCTGTATAAATATTGATAATCCAAATGAATAAAAAAGTAACAATAAAGCCAAATTTTTCATAACTTTTATTTAGTTTTGTCTATATTTTGTCTTATTATTATTTTATGTAAATATTTTTGCACATACGAATAAAAAAAGCTTTTTTTTATTGATTAACATCCAATTTGGCTTATATGTTCACTTTGATTGAAAACTAGGCATAAACATAAATATAAAATGGAATCAATATCAAAAGATATATTTATGATAAAACCTCTTTTTATTCAAAAAAAAAAAAAATAAAAACAGGGCTACCATGTTCATTAAAGCATTTAAAAGTACAGAAGATAAATTATATAATATAAATTACAATCCCTATTTGTACGTAAGTAATCAAGTATTTAGATATAAAGTGAAAAAAAAAATATATTCAATGTTATCATTAGACTATCAATACCTTAAGACTAAACCAAATGTTTTTAATTCATTGAAATATTTGAAATTAGGTTAGCTTTAACTATAAGTGTATTAAAAAGATCACACATCACACATGTTAAAAAAGTATATTTTTCTGTAGAATTGTAAGTTCAGATTATATTAATTAAATAGATAGATATTCGATAAACTTAATAGAACTAAGTCGCAAAAATAATATTAATTTTGTAACGTAAAATATTTCAATGGTAACACCTAATGAGAGAGTATAAGAAATTTGCAATGCATAAGTGGGAAAATTTAAATATTTTATTCATTACAACGCTAATGAAATTAATATGAAAAAATACATATTTTTTCGCGTTCTTTTTTTTTTGTTACAATATAATGATTATAAAAAACTTTCTTCAAAAATTTACGCAAAAATTTTAATAATATATAATATTCTTCTAAGTTCATGAATGGAACAAAAATATAATGTGAGATAAATAGCAAAAGAGATCTCTCTGCCGGGATTAACTTAAGATATGAATGCAATTGGACACCTTTTGCGAAATGTTTAGATATACAAATGACAGAATAGACAAGTATGTTCTTAAAACATTATGTTTATGATATTATAAACATAATTGAAGTATCAAATTCGAAAACGGCTCGTGTCGTTTTTTTTTGTTTCAATATGTACTTTTTAACTGTATTTATATCTTATATCTGTTGTACGAAGTGGAAAAAAATATTTGTCTTTCTGGAATGAATTTCGAAAAGGTCTGATCTCTAGCCAAAACATTACATTGCAATAATTGTCAAAAATCCAAATATCACTATAGATGTGAACTTTTAATTGAGTACTACTAGTTAATGACATTGATGTTTATTGTTTCAACCAAGAAATTATTTTATTTAATTATAAATCCGTAAAGCTTTTTTGTGAGGGTGTTTTCAATATGTAACTTGTTTAAGAAATTAACTGGGTCGTTTTTTCCAGTATTAAACAATTTGCGAGTGACAGTTTTATACAAAAAAAAATCTGGATGTTTACAAGTAGTCTGAACTTTTAATTCCTGTTGGCACAATTTTCATAAATTTTAATTTTTACTTAAATAAATTAATTTAATTTTCTACAAATTAATTTTAGTTTGAAATTAACAAACCAATCTAATTTAAATTTGTTTCTATATTCGAATGCAATTGGAATAAATAATACGTTTCACTTTTATTTCCGTGCAGAAATATTTAGAAGAACAAATTTTTTTCATATACCATAAACAATATATTTTCGCTTATGATTGATATTTTAATAAATTTTTCCATGATTTAAAAATTTTAGTTAATAAAGATATCGAAGCGAGACACCCGTTCGATCCTGAATAAACTTTAGATAAATTTTAATGATTTTTAGTTGCATAACAATAAATTCGTTAATTACATTAAATAACGTTGAACTAGGTTTTGAAAAAAATTTTCATAAGGTAGAAACATTACAGATTATGCAAACATAATTTTTATGTTAAGTACAAACGTTTGGAACAAATTAAAATATTTTATTTACTTTTAATTTAAATTATATAATATGTAATTTCATATTGATTCGATGATTGTTTCAGAAAAAAAAAAGAATAAATAATAAATGAAAGCAAAAAATTAAATTAAGAACAAAAGCAAGCATCTTTTGTATTATTTTTAATCCAATTATTATAATTTGTTATACGTGTGTAAACACCTGGAGAATTAGGTTTACCACAACCGGCTCCCCAAGAAACAATACCAACTTCGTAATATTTATTGTTATTCATTACATATAGACCTCCACCTTAAATAAATCAACTTTTATAGAATCATAATTTTAAAGAATAAGTTATCAAAACATACCGGAATCTCCCTGACATGTGTCGACCTTTCCATTATTAAATCCTGCACAAATCATATTTGTTGTAATAGATAATTTTTTGCCACAATCAGTATTGGATAGGATAGGCAGAGAACCTTCTTTTAGATTCTGTGATAATGCTCCTTTCTCAGATGTAGTTCCCCATCCTGCAATGATTCCCTACGGAGTGAAGTAAAATTAATTTTTCACTGTATTTATACATAGTTGGATTTTCCATAAAAGCCCAAAAAAGTTTTATAATAAAAATAAAAACCTTAATTGTTAAATGAGATAATTTGTTTCAAACACAAATACTTCGAGTTCAAGGTTCAAGTTAAAAAGTTTTGATGGTTTGCTCCGGGTCTCAGTGAAGTATAAATATTTAATATACAAAATAAATTACTTACATTTTCTCCGGCATAGTTTTTCGAGCTATTTGGTAAACAAACAGATCTTATATTCGTATTGTATACGACATCTTTATCTAACTTAATCAAAGCTAAATCATTATCAAAATTTCGCGGATTGAATTGAGGATGACTAATTATTTGCTGAGCCTGTTTTTGTAAATAAAACAATAATAAACAGTTATATACATTACACATTATGAGAATCGTACATTATATCTAAACATATAATACGAATAATTTAATAGTAAGAAAGTTAATAATTTATTTTCTAATCAAATTAATTTTCAAAAATATGGAATATCCACAACTTTTATACAAATGTACAAATTTTATACAATTCACAATGTTAGTAAAACCATTAATGTTAGTAAAATATTATTCTGGAGTATACATACTAGAAAAGATACTATGTTTAACTTCGTAACTAAAAAGTCTTCAGTTTAAGTTATTCTCTTACTTTTCTTGATGTTCCTTTTGATGTATTCGAAATATTATTTGCAGATAGAACAAGTGATATTGACTCACTTTTGACATTTCTAACACAATGAGCGGCTGTTAGGATATATTTATTATTGATTAAAGTTCCACCACAATAGAAACGGCCATTTCGAACTAGCATTGCCATCCATGGATATTTATTTAGAGGTGCATCAATGCCACCTACAATCCTAGCTGCAATCCCTGAATTTCCGCAGGCTTCGAAAAAAAGTTGAAATGAAGTATAAGTAGAGTTACAGTTTATTATATTCATTATTAAATTATATATATTATTATATATACACAATTTTAAAGAAATTGAATCGAAAATAAAAAGGAATGAAAAGGATTGTGACCAAATGAAAGAAGCCGTGATGCTAGATCAATATATTATAGATATATTGTTTTTCTACAAAAGTTTATATTAGGAACGATTATTCGAAAGATAATTAAGAATTATTATTATTTGTTCTTAATGTAATGAAGATTTATTTATATTTTATATCATTTGCTTTTATTTTTTTAATAATAATTTCAAATATATAATTTTTCTTTTAATTTTATTTTGAAATTAAATTTAATGGTTGTTTCGAGCTTTCGTCTTCTCTTTATTTACAATCACATACATGAAACTCATTTTATACATTTAAAAGTTTATAATTTTTTCACTTGCTTCGCACTGAATATTTAATTAATAATTAAATGAGAATGTGTGTTAAATAAATATATCTAATTCGTCGTAGGGTCAATAGTAAATAATTACAACAGTTAAGGAATTAATTTTGTTAAAAAATTACCGCATTGTGAACACGATTGTTTTCCTGAGCGGTGTTCAACGTTGCTAACCAGCATTAACACCTGAAAATTTACATTTTTAATAAAAATGTATATTATTTTAACAAAATGACTGCTGACAATCTAAGTAATTACTTAGTTCAAAAAAAATTGTATGTGCTACTATATGATGGTATTAAAGTTTCCGCTTACAAAGTGAATTATTATAGGTTTCAGTTTCGTTATCGAAGCAATAATATTGTAATCAAATGACTAAGTACCGATATATCATTACTTCTGAAAGTAAATTATACTTTAAATAACATTAGCACGAAATAAATATGAATTTATTGTCTATCCATATATCAACTCGATACATATTGAATATTTGAAGAATAATAAAGAAATATTTTTTGAAAATCAGAACAAACTTTAAAACTTGAAAGTCGTATACAATTTTTTAATGTAATATAATCAAAAATACTTATTGACAGCATACTTCTTGTAGTACTATAAGTCCAGTTAAAATAAAAATAACTATGTTGCTGGGTTGAAATTCCATTTCAAACTGACAACTTAATGGCAAAAAATATAATGATATCATTTAAAGTTGAAATATTTTTTTCAACAATAATTATTGATAATTTCAATTAAATTAGAGAGTTTAATTTTAATTAAATTCTCAAATCCGCACATGTTTGCAACTTCTATAAATTATGTAATTATAAAAACTGCGAATTTAAAATAAATTATTGTTTTCAATTAATGAGTGAGACGAAAGTCTTCTTGTTTACCTACGAATATGCACTCGATATGGATATCTAATTAAAAACCAAAAATTCGAAGGATAATTTTTTTGTTGGAAAAAGCTAAATACATTTTTTTGGATTCTATAAAATCACTTATTTATATATACATATATTTTTATTCACAAATATTTTTGAATTCAAATAATTTTTTTCTCATCTGTATGAGCTAGGTTAAATAAAGAATTCGTTTTCTCTTGAAGTGTTAATAAGAGTATATATTCTGGCACATTTTTCAGAGTTCCTTCTGCTTAAAAATATATTCAGTTCTTTCTTTCAGTAAAATCTGAAAACATTTCTGTTTAAGTTATGTATTGGACTGGTCTGTTAACATTCAATTTATTTCAAAATTTTTAATTTCTCTATGTAAAAATTTATATAAATTTATGTAGGTACTTTTATCATTTTATTTGTATAATTTTTACAAAAAAAACAAAAATTCTTCTACATACTTTTCTTTAATTTATAGAAAATTAGAATTTTAAATAAACGTTTTGTATTTTAATCACAAAAACAAGCATCACGTGTAATGTAATTTATCCATTTATAAAATGATGTAATTCTAGTATAAACACCTGGATTTCTGGGTCTAGCACAACCGTCACCCCATGAAACAATTCCAACTTGGACATATTTTCCATTTTCTGTTACATGCATTGGACCGCCTGCGAAATGTGATAAACTTTATAAATATTAAACCATATTTTAAGCAAAAATTTAAAGTGTACAAAGTTGAATTTTAATATTTTTTTTTTTTTGCTGTTTCAATAGGTTACAATAGGTTTGAAATATAATTAAAAGTTTATATATCTTAATACAATTTGAAACACAGGTAAGAACTTAAAAATATAAACGATTTCATTACTTTTCATTTACGATAAAAATATATGTAATCTACCATATTCTTCCAATCATAGGAGATGCTAATTTAAGATATAAAGTCTCGCTGTCAAGTCTCTAAGAATATTAAAATCAGTTTTTAATCTTTCTATCCCATAAATCATTCAACACAATTGCCGAATTAAAATATTTAAATGTGTAGCCTAAAATTTTAAATTTCGTATAACTATAGACAATTTTTTTTTAAATATAGTTAATAATTTTAATTTTTAAACTACTCACCAGAATCTCCCTGAAAATAAATAATTTAAACAATTTGATATTAATAAATAATTAATGAAAATTAAATATATAACTGTATTTATTTACAGATTAAAAAAAAATTTTTTTTATGTAATTCAGATTAATAACTTTTACGACTAATTTTTTTTATAAGGTATATAGTTTACTAAATAAAATGAAGAATAATTTTCATAACATTAAACTAAATTAATAAATTATTATTATAGTTATTAGATTATTATGTTTAATATTATCGTTTGTAATTATAGATTGTACACTAAATAGTTATATTATGGCAATAATAAACATAATTACACTATTATGTAATTATGAATTAAATAACAAAGTTCATCCGACAATCTTGTTATGATCTTATTGTACAAATTTATCTTAAAAGAAATCCAGGACGATATAACACTACAAAGTGGATATATTTTTGAAGACAATAAAAAAATTAAATATAAAATTTATAAATCAGCATTATAAATATTTTTGTTGTCATTTACTTACTTGGCATGCATCTTTTTGTCCAGCTTTGTAGCCTGCACAAATATTAGTATTTACAATTGGTGTTGTTTTTCGGCAATCAGTATTTGACAAAATTGGCAAATTTACTTCATTTAAATTAACCGTTGAATCTCCATCTTCACGTGCTGCGCCCCAACCAGTAACTATTCCCTTGAAAATAGTTATTATTTTCTTAATAGAACAAGATAAAATTAAAATTTAATTAAACTTACAGTACTGCCAGCATAGATTTTGTCACCAGACGCTAGACAAACAGGTCTAAAATTGTCACTAAAATTTATTACTTTATCCAATTGAATTAATGCTATATCATTAATAACTTCATTAGGTTGATAATTACGATGTATTGTAATTTTTTTAGCCTAAAATTCAACAATAAAAAAACAAACAAACTATAATTAACTAAAATACTTTTTGTCCAAAATAAAAGATTTTAAATTATAAACTTACCTTTCTTGTCACATTTTTGTTCCCTAAAATACTATTGGTTAAAAAAACTAATGAAACGGACTTTACTGGAATGTTATGAGCACAATGAGCAGCTGTAAGTACATATCTATCGTTAATTACAGTCCCTCCGCAAAAAAATTCATTTTTGTAGAGTATCATTGTCATCCAAGGATATTTATTGACATCAGCTCGTTGTCCTCCAACAATTCTTTTATAATTTCCGGGAACTCCACAGACTGTTGTTTTTTAAAATTTATTAATTGAAAATTTTATGAAATAGAAAAATTAATATCTTACCACATTTTTGGCATGTTCTTTTAGAAACAATTTTCTTTCCGACTGAACGTAATACAGTCGGTCTATTTGAATCGAATAAAATTTGTGAAAGAAATCCAGAGCGATTTGAAACAATTCCATCTGATATCTAACAAAATTGTTTTGTTAACATAACTTAAATTTTTAGTTAATTTATAAATTAATTAGATTAAAAAAAAAAAAAAAAAAATTTTTTTTTATTTATACACAAAATCTATTGTGAACATAATAATTTATTTTATATTCAGTTACAATATAAAATATATATGTATAATGGATTTTTATAAAGTTTTTTGTGTTTCCTTGTAAAATGTTTATTTTTCTAACCATATATACATATAATAATTCTAAATAGGTACTTCATATTATTGGAAATTATAGAAATTATAGACCCACTTGTTCTGAAACTATGAAACTTTATCATAGCCATTACATACAACTTTGAAAAAGTAAATATTTAATTTATATGTCATATGTCGTATTTAAGTAGTTACATATGTCATAAATGTGAAAAAATATCATAAGAAATAAAAAACTTACTCCAATTTTAAAAATAGTCATCCAAATTACTAAGACTTGTATTAGCATATTAAAAACAATTTCGTTGCTTTCTGAAATAAGAATTAATTTGAAGAATTAATTTGAACATTATTATTAAAGTAAACGGACGCGATCGAAACAAATTTTCGCCTATCCAAAGATAAGTAAGTATGTACATTTAAATTAAACAAATAGGATCACTATTATTTTCCAAACAACTAGTGGAAGAATTTTTTTTTATCATTCGAAGTTTTAAAATAAATATTTTTTTTTTGTAATTTACTTCAACATACATAAATCATAATTTAGGAGAATTATTGATTGCTAAAAATTTTAATTATCAAATAGGATACTGTTGGTAATAAACAAACCAAGCCTTTTAATAAGAAAAAAAAAAAGAAAAGTAACCACCACTTATATAAAATAACAAAAAATAATTACAGAATATGAAAAAATTTTTCTATTAAAAACTTTATATAAAGTATTATAGTATGTCTCAGGAAACATTTCTAATATTGTTTTTAGAGGTTTATTATTCAGTTCATCGACCGAAAATTCATAATTTTTTTTTTTGAAGATTTAGGTGTTGTTTTATTTTGTTTATTTACAAATAATTAGCAACAAAAAAAATTTATTTTTTGATTATAAATTAAATATTATACAATCATCATTGGTGGTGTTTTTGTGTTCATTATTTTATACACACCCTCTCTGAAAAAGGTGAACAACATAACATGATGTACAAATTCTTGAAAACATTTTTAATATTAGTTAGTAGTAAAAATGTATAATGAGGAAGTTAGCGAAAATAAAATCTTGAACTACTGATGACATTCAGAGCGTTCAACAATTTAATTTTTTCTTCGAAATTGAATTATCATTGAATCGAATAATATTGATAAAAAAAAATGTTTAATTTTTATTTTATTTTAATTTTAACAAAATTAAAATAAAATTAGGTGAAGTTCATTGCGGTCATACCGGCATATTATAGTTATTTTGTTTAAAAATGTTTTGTGGGGAAACCAATATAAACTCAAATATGATTTTTGTATGCCACTTTTCAATAAAAAAAAAAAAATTAATTAATAAACGATGATGCATTTAGGATGCAAATGATTTGACCCGATGTTTGAATAGTTTCTGAAATTATAAATTTGGTTTCGAATATTTTAAGTATGTTAAATTATCTGCAATTTAATATTATTTTTTTTGAAATAAACTTATTTTAATTTTGAAGAAAAACTTTTTCTTTTTGCTACAAGAAAATTATTTTAGCATTCTCTTTACAATCAATAAAAAAAAACTATTTTCATTTCAAAATAATTATTGTTGCAGAGTTTTAACTGACTATTTGATATTTTTATATATTTTGCTGGTGAATCCAAATAAACGTTGTTTCCAGTAATCGCAGATTTATTGAGTATTTACATTTCAAAATTCCCGAATATACAAGAGTACTAAATAAATTTATTTTTTAATTAAATAAAACAAAACACAAAATGCAATATAATTGATTATTCAAATTTCCATGACCAATTTGGATAAGCTTATTATTATTTAGTATAAGCTTATTATTATTTAGTATAAGCTTATTAATATTTAGTTTTAATTTTTAATTTTTTAGTTTTACAATCTTTTTTAAATCCTTTATATTAACTTCACTTCGTTTCCACAAACTTAGAAAGTCAAAATTGACCTGGTATCCAATCGAGCTGAAATTTTGCACATCGTTTTGTCGTCGATGGCAATACACTTTGGCATCGACACATTCACACAAACTCACACATATATATATATGAACTTCAGCACACTTTCCTCAAACTTACAAAATTAAAAATGACCCCCTTCCCGATATCCAATCGAGCTGAAATTCACTTTGGCATCACACACACACATTTATATAAACTTCACCACCTGGTCTGCAAACTTAGTAAGTCAAAATAGACCCAATTTCCGGTATCCAATCGAGCTAAAATTTTGCACATCACTTTGACGTCGATAACAATATACTTTGGCATCACAGACTCACACACATCTTTATATGAACTTCATATCAATTGCCTTGCATATAAAGGATTTATATCAAAAACTTTGTTTTTATGGGTTGTGTTTTTTTTTAATATTTGAGAATGAATAATATTCAGAATTCAGAATTCTAGAATTGATAAATTTAATTTTCTTATTATTTATTCAAATTTCGCAATGCAAATTTTATTGGGTATAATTCGTTTGAATACAAACTTAACTAAACAAAACCAGGGGGGATTCTATAACTAAAGTCTTTCAAATCCATATTGTTTTTAGAGTTTAGGTGATTTCACGAAATTTTTATTTTTAAAATCGGGATAAAATATCGCTTAAACGTCATTAGTTTATATAATTTTGTTCCAGATAGTGGTGAACTTTTTTATTTTAACAGGTATGATATAATAATTAAGTAATTAGTTACAATAATTATGAAGTTATAATTTATAAAAATTATATAACTTTTAGCGCATAATAAAATTTCATTCAAACTCAACAAATATAATATTAAAAACGACTTCCAATAAAAGGCATAGATTTTTTCTGATATTTAAATGTAGCCCAAAATGTTTCCTATCGAAATTGTTTCGAGTCGATCTGTAAGTGAGCACCAGAAAATATATATAAAATCATTAAAAAAAACCTAAAAAAAAACATCAATCAATGAAATCTGAAATATATACTTCTGAAAGCTAACATAAATAATTGTTGAACCTTAAAACCTCAAAATACCTTAGTAATTATCATTAGGACCCCAAGAATCTATTAAAATATAGTTTAAGCTTTTTAATGTCAAAAATGAATATTAATTAATAAAATAACAGTAACCAATAATTAAGATTCACAAAAAAACTTGCTGGTAGAATTATCAATTTCAATGATTCTACGAGTATATACAATTTTTTTTTTTAGAATGATTCTCATTCATAATTGCATAAAAAAAATTGTTTATGTAATTTTAAATTAGAGAAAAAAAAAACAAAAGCTAATAAAATTCATAATTTTTTCATGACCTTGCCCTAAATTCTCAAAAAAAAAAAAAAATAATAATAAAATTTTTTTAATTTAACAAAATGTAACTATTTATATAATATACGACACAGCACACTACTAGGAAGAAGTTTTATCAAATAAAAAATATTAATTCATATTTCTCATTATAAATATTTATTATGTAAATAAATTTTTTTTTTTTTTTTTAACATCTTTTATCTATTTTTATCGTCGAAAATGCAACTAAAATATTTACAATTTTATTAACAATATTAACAAATTGCACTAAAAATACATAAACCATGCCCTCTGGTATACATAATTTAAAAACGTAAATAAAACATTAAAATGCAAAAAGAAAAAAAAATGCACTTGAATGTTATTTAAATGCTTTTTTTTTGCAATTATATACCTACTATAAAGTATGTAGGTCTTTTGGAGTGGTTCAATTATTTTCTTTGATTCCTAACTGCAGCACTCTCTCCAATAATTTTTTTCTTTTGAACTTGAATTTAAATCAGAAAATAAGGAAAGTTTCATACTTTATCCAAAAGGTTTTGTTTAACCTATTTTTTTGTTTAACTTATTATATCTTGAAGAAATAAAATTATTTTAATTAAAAAAAAAAAAGTTTTTAATTTCTTATTTTATTCATTTTTAATTTAAATTTTTTTTGAAAGACATTTCAAACATAATAAATGATTTATATGAATTTACGTAATATAATTTAGATCATTTAATGGTTGCATTTTATTAAACAATTCTAAACATTTTAGTTGATATTAATTTACTATACATAATAGTTTTAAAAATTATTATGCTATAAGGCATTTATTTATGTTACGAATCATCCTACCCACGAAAAGAACTTGAATATAGTAAACAAAGAAGTTATCAATAAAAAGTTATGTATATAAAGTATATTATTGCAAATGTAGGTACGCATTATATAAATCAAGAATACTATATGATATATACATTTTTAACAAATAGTTTTACCCCTGAATTTTAATAATATATATGGCACATATAAATGCATTTTTTATGAAGCACGTGCGGAAAGCGTAGCGGGTTTCACAATGCATTCTGATTTTTAATTTATCACCAAAAACTGATAACAAAAATTTATCATTGCAAAAATTATGCTTATGATTTTGCTTTGTTATTGTTTACTTTTTTTTATTTTCAATATCTTTACTGTATAGTTTTTTGGTTCATAAAATTTTATTTTATGTAGAAAAATCAGTCATTTGTATAATCAAATTATAAATTATGGAATTCACTCTAAATTTCTATTTTATTTTGTTGATAATGTTCATGAATAATTGAAAATTTCTAGTTCTCTAGAACTTTGACCATCCATAGGTTTAGATATGTAATGAAATAAAGATAGGCGTCTACAATTTGTGTACAATCCTTGTTATGTATATGATAAGATGACTTTAGTAAGGTTAGCTTTTTATCTTAGAAAATAATAAAAAAAAAGTAGTTCGTTCTTTTATCTTTTAGTACGTTTCCCTTCAAAAATTAAAAAAATGTATTCATTTTCTGTCTATACGTCCAACCGTCTATCTGTCGTGCACTTAAGTGCTTATTTAACTATTAACTAATTGGCCAATTTCGATAATTTTAAATGCCAAAATATGCGCAATATTGTTTACTTTCAGTCATGCTAAAGCGAGCCATTCTCCAAGTCCGAAGAACGGAGTTATGAGCTCCCAACCGGCGAAGGGTCAAAATAATGTGTTTTAAATTTTGAAATGGACTCTGATTCTGATAAAAGTATATGGGAAGATGAATATCCATAAAAGGATAAAAGTAGGCTAAAAAAATGGAAAGACCCCCATTGTGTCCAAGATTTCCGTCTGAGGACTGAAAATAGATTTCTGTGATAATTTGGTGTATGAGTTTATGCCAACTGAAGGAACATATAAAACTCTATACTTCATTTATGAGGAACTTTTCTATAAATTTAATATATCTGTTCACATTATTATTATTATTTAACATAAAAATTTCAGAAACTCATTTTGTATTAAAAAAAAATGTTTGTTCTAATTAAAAGTAATTAAAATTATGATTTTGCTACAATTCATTTGCTATGTATTCTTCGACGAATGTATTTAATATATATAAAAATAATTACTTTTTTCATCCGTTCAATTGGAAAGAGACATTTTAGTACAATTTCTTAACTATGAAGTCGTATCAATTTTTTTAAAAAAACATACATAGTATGATTGGTGCATTTTTTTGTATTATGGTAATTGATTCACTAGTGTACTGACTTATAATTCATTAAAAGATATATTAAACTATAGGAAAGAATTTTTTTTCACAGTGAATAAGTAAATAAATATTAAAAAAAAAAAAAAACAAATAAATTTTTATAAACAAACTTAAAATGAGAAATGAAAAATAAAAAAAAATAAAAAACTAAAAATACAAATAAATATATAATAACTTCAAGGACAACCCCTACTTTTGAATGAAGAATGCGTTACAATTTACGGGTGTATTTTTTGTCACCTATCTATCAGTCAAAACAATGTATCTGTTTTTTTTTGTTTATATATATATATTTTTTTTCTTATTAAAAACATTACAATTTAATATTTAAATGGCAATTGAATTCTTAACTTTAACGAGAGTAGATCACAAAAAAAAATATTAATTTTTGTTTCAAAGCTTAATTTTTTTTTTAAAACTCAAGAATAATATATTAGAGAATAATTTGTGAAAAAATTAATTAATTAAAAAAAAAAATTTGACTTTTTCGAAAAAAAAAAAAAAAAAAAACAATTACTACTTTGAAAATAATATAAATAAAAATACTTTAAAATTTACGTTACTCGCCTTAATTCGAAATAATATTTAAATTTAAAATGTTAAGAAATTTTGTAACAACATTAGTTTTCCTTATTTATTGGGTTAAAATAATTACAGCTCTTCCATCATCCAGATTAGATAATTCATGTAATTGCGGTATGTCAAATTATTATCAACAAAATTTTGCATAATTAAAAATTAAATTTACATAATAATTAAAAATAAATTAATTTATAAAATATAAATTAATTTTAACCATATTTGATCTTCGGTTTAAAAGCTTCGTTTGGAATTTTTATAACGAAATTTAAAAAAAAAAACTAAATTTCCTCATTTGAAATATAATTTTTTCAGGAAGAAAAAAAAAATGTTTTTTCGGTTTAATTAACAAAATTTAATTCTTTGAAATTCGTTAGGATTAGAATAATTTTGAATAAAAATAATAAAAACAATAAGATCTTCATCAGTGCTCGATTATTTCTCAAAAGAAATGTATTAGTAGGAAGATAAAAAATAATTTAATCTTCGAATCTTCCTACTAATTCTTTTGAAGAATAGTCAAGCCCTGATGAAGATCAGAAGTGCGAACGAAAATCTAGTTTTTATTAAAAAAATATCTTAATCGCAACGTATCAACACCAGTTTCAACAATACAATAAGAATTCGAACAATAAATAATTTCAACTTATGGATAATTCCAATTTATTAATTTTTTTCATTTTATTCGAATTGTTAATAATAAGAATAAGAAAAACTATAAGAAAATCTTCAATACAATTTTATGTACTCATTAATTATTTGATTTTTCCACCAATCAAATAAATCTTAAAAATATATGAAATAAGAATTTAATATTTAATAATAATTAATAATTTGTATTCTTGTATTTAATACACTTTGCTTAATTACTTCGTGAGGTTGAGGATATACATTTTATAAAAGAATTAAATCGAAATACATTTTTTTTCGTTTCAATTCGGAGCTTCCTCAGGGTTTCAATTTAAGACATTATATTTAGTGAAAAAATCAAATATCTGTGATAGTTTTAATTACAAACTGTATATTCATACATAGAAATGTCTCAAGAAAAATGATACTAAAATTTTTTTTAACTCTAAAAATATTTATCATATTCACGGAAATTTTATTTTTGAACATATTATTAATTATGAACTCAGAAATTTCAAATGTTTTTAATATTTATTTGGGCGCAGTGAAATAAGGCCGCGGGAAATAAGGCCGCGATAGGTTTTTTGTTGCGGTCTTATTTCATTTCATCGCGAGGATTTTTTCGCGGCCTTATTTCATTTTGAAAAACGAAATAAGGCCGCGTAATCTTGTGAGGTGAGCACACAGGGCAGGGGGCAGCAGGGCGGCGAGTGGGCGGTTATTTCGTTTATAAAAATGAAATTAGCCCTCCGAATAATTGTTTTTTTTTGCCGCGGCCTTATTTCATTTTTCAAAACGAAATAAGGCCGCCAGGAATTTTTTGCGGTCTTATTTCATTTTTCAAAATGAAATAAGACCGCGAGGATTTTTTCGCGGCCTTATTTCATTTTGAAAAACGAAATAAGGCCGCGAAAAAATCTTCGCGGCCTTATTTCATTTTTCAAAATGAAATAAGACCGCAACAAAAAAACGTCGCGGCCTTATTTCCTGCGGCCTTATTTCCATCCCCCTTTTATTTGTATAGTTAATTAAAAAAAAGGATATAAAAGTTAATTAAAGATAATCTATTTCTGAAAATGATTTGATAATTTTGATAATTTAATAATTTGGAAGGGACTCTAAATACTATATTATTTAAAAATATAATTTCCAATACATTTTTAAATAATATAGAATTTAGAGTCCCTTCCAAATCTAAAAACAGTTTTAGAAACTGAAATACTAATTTCTAGGATTTCTAGTGTTTTCGAACGACACGATTTTTTGACGTAAAAATCGATCTGAAATGATTTTCTGTTTTTTGAAAATGAGCAAAGGATAATTTCAAATTTCTCATAACAATCTGAGTTATTGGTATACTTTTAAGTGCATCTCATTTTTAAGATTTAATGTCAAAAGTTCATCTATTTCTAAAAATAAAAAAAGGATAATTCACATATGTCTGAAAAAAAACTTTGAACTTAAAACTTGAAACTTTGAACTCGCATTTATTAAACATTGTATTCTTCTGAATTTCTAAATTTTAAAAAATAAAGAATTATTTTTCAAATTTTTGCTTTAAAAATCATACAATATTTTCAACTTTTTAATTACAAAACTATTTTAAACACTAAAAAAAAAAAAGCACAATCAGAATCAGAAGTTAACAAAAAAGTATCCCAAATCCATCAAGCTCACGCAACAAAAGACTAACTGTGAAAAAAAATTAATTTGACAATATTATAGAATCATCAACGCACCCATAAAAAATATAAATTATATATATTAATAAATCTAGATCTTAAGTATAGATAAAGATTCATTGTTGGTTCAATATTTTTCAGAACCAGAATAATACTAATAAAAAAAAAAAACAAATAATAAAATTAGGTCAAAAGAGATTTTCATTAAAGATTTTCATTTATATAAATTTCATAACGTACTTATGTTAGAATAAATTACTTAATTCAGATTGCTTATTAAAAATCTATGCAAATTCGAAAGACAAGGATCTGATTGTTGTGTAATCAAAAAATAAAAATATTTTCTAAAAACTCAACTCAATAGTGTTGCTATTTCTTTGAATTTCTTTTTTTCTTCATTTACACTTCTTCTGTTTTGCAAAATTATTATTACAATAATTGAAAAATTAATATTTTCAAAACACACTTCTTGGAAAGATTTAATTAAAGAGATAAATACAAAAAAAAAAAAAATAAAAAATTTCACGTTTTTATGATTAATTTAAATGAATCCGTTATATAACACTGATCCTTAATTGGTAAACAAAGATTAATGATTTTGGCGCGATTTCACTTTTTAAAAAAAATTATGTATATATATATATATATAATTATATGTGTTTAATTTCTTTAATAATTTTATAATAAGTTTTTTTAAGAAATTAGATTTTTAATTCCTCTTTTGACTTTGTCACCAAAATTCCTAATACTTATTTTATTTTTATTTATTATTATTTAGTAGATCCCGTCGCGAATGCTGTTTCGCCCTAGTTTAGTTTTTATTAAATATTTTTTTTTCAAGATTTATTTTTTTCATGAAAAATTATAATTATTCGAAGTTTTCACGGGTTAGTCGCGATGGAATTAATATTTGTTTTTAAATCACAATAATTGAATATTTTCATAGAAAATTGTAAATTTTTTTACAATTTTTCGTGGTTTTCACTTGAATCACTATTATTATTATTACTGTTATTATATTTATTATTATTATAAAATTATTATAATAATAATAGTATGTTATATCTAACTATTATAATTCTTATTATTATTATTAAAGCTTTTCGTGGATAATAACGATTTTTCGATATTTTTCGCCAGTTAGTCACGAAAGAATGTAAGTGCAGAAGTCACGCTTCGTACTCTTACACTCTTACACACAAAGTCTCAATGATTGGTTGGGCGATTTGGAAAACTATAAATAACATAAAGAAACATACGTTTAATTAGAATCAATTCTAATTTTTAAATTGTTATACAATGTACACACAATATACAATGTAAGTGTAGGTACGTACAATGTCAAATGCCTTCAACACAATGTATTCTATGTACAATACAGATTTAAATCCATGGGCGAATATTGTACAGTACAATGAAAGAACTTGTTATTTACAATACAATGTAGAATGCACTTTCTGTACTCATACATTTAGGAGAATGCATGGATTATTATTATGACTTAGAATGTTAGAAATTCGAGAAAAATATGATCAATGTTTACTATAAGCGAGATTACATTACTTTTAAGAAGAATACGTCGTAATATATTATGTATAAATAAATTTAAATAAATTAGTTTTGTAATACAAAACCAAACACGAATATTCAATATTCGCAAATATCATCAAAATCAAATAACTAAGTCATAAAAAATTAACATTAAAATAAACATTATAATAATATCGAAATTGCAGTTTCGTGACTTTATAACGATTTTTTTAAAATTTAAATATTTTTACGAAAAAGAAAAACTTTAATTAAAAAAAAAAAAACTATTATAGATAATGAAACGAAATTTATACAAAACACAGATAGGTAGGTTAAAATTTATACAAAACAAAGATAGGTATATTGAACTTTAACGCTGTTCAACATTGATTATATAGTTCATTATATAGGCCCGGAAAAGTCGATGACTTTGTATGCATTGCTTTGAAAATATTATGCTTATATAAACTTATATAATGTGTTAAATAATTAATGGTATAGAAATTTTCCTATTTCACATTATATGTATATGAATATTTGTACCTTCTTTCCGGTGCAAGAAATTTTAATTCATATAAATTTTATGCAACTAACTGCATTAACTTACAGCTGTTAGGAAATTCTTCTTTTTTTTTTTTTTAATTTTGTCAATCTAGTTTTTTTTTTCATATAAAAATAACAGAAATATGACGATAGTTAAACAAAGTTATGAATAATTTTTGTTATATTTTTTTTCAAGGTTATTGTTTGAATAAATAAAAAAAAAAAAAAATAGTTATTTTAAAGAACCTTAAACTTGACTTTGACTAATTTATATACCTATATAGGTGTAAATAAAAGTTTATTAAAAATATTTATACCTGCATATTGCATTAGTTGTTATATTTTCTTAATAACAGTTATATTTTTTACGCAATTTGAAAAATTAATTTTGTTATTAAGATAAAATTTTGGTAACATATTTAGTGTGAGTAGTGGAACTTATACATATAATGTATGTAAGTTAAAATAATATTCTTTAATGGGCATGTGGTCGGTATGTTGTATTTAGTAGATAGAATTTAGATCGCTAAATGGAATATTATATGCGTCAATACACATGCAATCATTTAGATGCATCATCGTGAATAATGAAATCGTGATATAAGTATTGACTCGTGTCAATGTGTTTTTGTGTATACAGAACTCGTAATTAATAACAAATTTAGTTAACATATACAATAATCTACTATTAATAACTTAAAAAATCGTTATTAATTTTTAGAACTTTATTAGCGACAAATTAACGATATTGTTCATTTTAAAAAAATAAAATATTTCTATTCCACTAATTGGATTACGATATTAGATTTCTTACTGTAGAAACAGTATAAGAGACTGATGAGTTTACATGTAGGCACAAATTTTTGAAAAATTTTGAGATTTGGAAACTACGTTACTTCTTACATAGTTGAAAATTTAAGAATCAAGTTAAAACACAATAATTTTATAAATTCAAAAAACAAAATAAGTTTTATTTGACGTTTCCCTAGTAAGTTGGAGATAACAATTGTTTTAAGACAGTTGTCTTTATTTATTACTGAAAACTAATTGTTTCAACTTATGATTTATCATTTTTCTTTTCAGAAAACTCGTGCATATATGTATATATATGTATATATGTATCTATTAATATTTTTACAATTTTAGTTTGTGGTGTCCGTGGTCGATCAAATCGAATAGTTGGTGGAAAAGTTTCAGCACCACATGAACAGCCATGGTTAGCTGGCCTTTGGCGTCAAGGCAAAATGTATTGTGGTGCAACAGTCATATCACAAAAATTTTTAGTAACAGCAGCACATTGTGTTTACTCTTTTGATGCAAAAGATATTCGTGTTTATCTTGGCGGTCATGAAATAACAAAAGATTTCACCGAAGTCAGAAGAATTAAAAAAGTTCATCATCATGAACATTTTAATGTCGTGTCATTTGAACACGATATTGCATTATTAGAATTAGAAAAACCTATTTTGTTTGGGCCAAAAGTTCAGCCAATATGTTTGCCGGACAATAGGGGTATATATATATATATATTTTTTTTTTTTTTGGAATAAATTTGATTTTATGATTAACTTTTTAATTATTTAGATGACTTCAATTACACTGGGGTTTTAGCAGCAGTATCTGGATGGGGTCGAACTGCAGGTAAATTAATAATTAATTTAGTTTTTAATTTGATTGTAATCATTTTATATAAAAAACACGAATATACAGTATAATATTAATCAGTTACATTTTTCTTTTTATGCTTATACGTCGAATACATATTATAATATGAACTTTTTTCCAGAAAAAGAAAAAATTTCCAAAGTTCTACGATCTGTTACTGTACCTATTTGGTCAGATGTCGAATGTAAGGACGCAGGTTACGGTAGAGATAAAATTAAAGAAAATATGATGTGTGCTGGATATCATGATGGAGGAAAAGATGCCTGTCAGGTATAAAATTTTATTCTTTTTGCAGCTGTTTACATCGAAAGATTAAAAAAATAAATTGGAAACTTTTATTTCTAGGGAGATAGCGGTGGTTCAGCTGTCATTGAAGGACCAACGGGAAGTATGGAAATAATTGGTGTCGTTTCTTGGGGTCGAGGCTGTGCTAGACCGAATCTACCTGGAATTTATACTAAGATAATAAGTTACTTACCTTGGGTTCATAAACTTATTTCTGATGAATGTCTTTGTAAACCCAAATATTCTCCTGAACCTAATTTAATATTTTCAGATTATTATAGATATTATTAAATTCAATTTAGGGATTATACTTACCTAAATTATTAAATAGAATAATTAGATTTAAAAATATGCCGCTTATTACAGCAGTAAGAAATAATTTTACATAATACTTATGTAAATCAGGACTTTGTTTTCTTATGTTATTTTGCAAAATATTTTTTTGTTCAAATATTAATTTAAATATGTCGAATTCCTATAAATGCCTCAAAAATGCCACAAATGCTTGCTCAATACCAAAAATATGCAACTAAAATAAAATTCTAGTCAAATTTTATAAATAAGAAGATATAGATAGATAGGTACATAAGTATAAGTCTCCAAAATAAGGTTTATGTTAGCTTATTGATTCTTTTAAATGTATTTAATTATTAAATATTATAATTAAGAAATTTAAAACTTTATTATACATTATTAAGAAATAAACTGCAATTAAAAATCAATATCTATAATTTATAATTATTATAATTAATAGATGTAGATTAAAACATGAAAAAAAAAAACAAAGAATGCCAGATTTCCAGTTGAATTAGCTTTTCGCAAAGAATACGTCAATTTTCGTTAACCTAATGTTAAAAAATCTTCTCTCAAAAACACCAAACCATAATGGCAAAGAAGACAGAGCAACATAATTGCAACTAAACGCTGTGAAAATAAAACAAATTAGATATTCGTACAGCTCACTTCAACCCATAATAGAAATTCGAAAGATTAGCAACTTAGGTTTTGAGCTAACTACTATAGTAGACTATATAATATAGTTATTGAATTACAATGAAATGATTAGTTTTACATCTTAGTTTGCGTAGAATTTTCACGGACACATGATAGCCAAAATTAGAATAGGATCGACTATAATAAAAATATACAATTATTCACATTTTAAAAATAAGCAAATAAAAAATATGCCCTCGGCTCCTGAAGAAAAAGAAAATGATACAAAAATATAAAAAAAACACACACTTGAGTATATTCAGATAATTCTCAACTTACAAATTTCGTTTATTTTAAAATCAAAAACATTTTCTGTTCTGAAAGCTGTAATATATTTTTCTCACTGTCATAAACCGATCAATTAATGCGTCGTCGTCTCATTTAATAAACCAGATGATTTTACATAGGTACATAATTAGGTACATAATTAAATATTTTTCAGTTAGGATTATCAAGTTTTAATGAATGAAGATTTTAAACAATTGTTTCTTTCACTGTCTCTTAAAGAAATAATTTGGCATAATTTCATAAAAATTAATTGTTTTGACTAGTAATTTTGATTCTCCTTTCGTACAATTAAACAAATCAAAACAACAATGTAGAGCTTTATTAACAACATTTTATGTAAAAAGTTGTCTCTAAAATTTAATTCAAATTTTAAGTTATGTTTAAAAAAGAAATGATAAAAACTTTTTTAGTACAATGATAATTATATACTATTTGACTTCGGAAATGAAAATTTTTATTATAAAATAAAACCCAAAAATATTTTTATAAGCTTTTTATTGCCAATTCTCCACATATTTTCATGAGTTAATGTTATAAAATTTGTTTTTTTTTTTCTTAAATTATAAAAAGCATTTCAATGAAAATGTGCATCAGACAATTTCGTGATTTAAAAGAAATATATACATGTATTTAAATAATGTTGTTAATAATTAACATAAAGACACAAAAAAAAAACTTTATTGAAGTGCATAAATTGGAAAATTCCACTCCAAGTTGAGAATCGAATCCACGATCGCACACGCCTTAATTTAATGGCAGTACCACTGCACTATGACGTTAGGCAAATAGAATGATGGCAATATTTGAGATCTGGCAGTGTGAACTAAAAGTATATTATAATTATAACATTAAACCACATCAAACCTAATAAATTTTTATATTTAATCTATTAATTTTTTTCGTTCACAGTTTAAAAGTTTCCATTAAATGATCAGTTCTCCGTTTGTGTTTATTTAAAAAAAAAAAACAAATTAATTAATATTAAGTTATAATCATGTCATAAATTAACTATATTTAAAACATAAACGTAGCCAAATAAACTTTTTACTTTTTTCGTTCCATGAAGGTGGTCACCGCAACGCGTACATGTAACGAATATAGTACAATTCCCAACAATGAAGTTTGACTTGCATCTACGTATATTTTGGATCGAAATAAAAACAAAATCAAAAAAACTTTTTTTGTTTTTTAAAGCCTCTGAAATTTTAAAAAATTTCTTAATAAATTATTAAATTGATAAAACTAAGACATTTCACTCATTTCTGTGGAAGAAAGTGAAATTAATATAAAAAATTAATACAAATACATTAAAACTTATATTCAAAAAATAAAAAAAAAAACATAATAAAATAACTTGCCAATATTATAACACAACTTGAACTTAGTAACTTTTTTATTCATTTTTCCAGATAAACTTCCATTCATCTGTATGTCTTGAGAGAGTTTTGATCATTTTTGGAGTTATAAAATTTTTTTTTTTTTTTTTTTGTTATTTTGTTCAAACGCGTTAAATAAACATGAAATTTCATAAAAAAATTTCTACTTAACTCTAAAATAAATTAATTTCTTCTTTCTAAAAAAAAAAAAAAAAAACTAAAAACATTTTTTTTTGTTTTCTTTAATATCGGTGGCAAACCATGGTCAAGGTCTAGTAATAATTTTTTCTTATAATTTTTTAATTTTTTTTTTATACAATAATTAAAAAAAACTATTAATTATTTTTATTTTCATAATAAAAAATAAATAAAATGTCAACAAAAATATTAATTTAAACCAGTTTAAGTAAAAGAAAGAAAGTAAAAAAAAATAAATAAAAAATGTGTCACAAAAAGTACAACAACATCAAACAAGTGAAAGAGAAATTAAAGCAAAATTTATAAAAATAAAATAACAATACGTGTTTATTACAAAAAAAAAAAAAAATGTGTAACAAAATGTGACAACATATACAACTGACAATCAGTCACAATTTTTTTTTTGATTCAAATAATAATGATTGAATCTGAATATCAAACCATCACTTAAATTATGCAATTTTTTAATACTTCAAATCTTTTTCTGATACATTGTAAATATGTATTTGTAAACAAATTTATTTTTTTTTCTTATTTTTAAAATGAAAGACTTAAGGTGCAACATTTTTTAAATCACATTAACAAACATTGTACAAAAAATTGAAGTTTGCTCCTTAAGTCTTTTGTTTTATTATTTATACATTTTACTTTGGATATTTATAGTTTTAATTTATCTAATTTTTGTTATAACCGCGAAATGAAAAAAAACGAATTTTTGTGTTTCGCGGTTATAACAAAAATTTTTGTTATAACTGCGAAATGATAAAAATCGAAATTTTGTGTTTCGCGGTTATAACAAAAATTTTTGTTATAACCGCGAAACGAAATTTTTTCAATTTTTTGCCATATTTTTTCGCGGTTATGACAAAAAAAAATATAAGACATTTTTCGCGGTTATGACACTTTTATTTTTTATTTCGCGGTTATGACAAAAAAGTTTCGCGGTTATGACATTCGCGGTTATGTCATGTAGCCTTTTCTATCTACCAAAATTTATTTTACTTAATATAATGATAATGATGTAATTTTGGGGGAAAATTTTTTTTTGTTAAATTTTTGAAAATAAAAAAAAAAACGATTTAGGAAATTTAAAAAAATGGTCCCCTATTGTCCAGCGATCGGGACTGGAGGCTGGAATTTTAAATCTTAATGTTGAAAATAGGTCTAAGTAATTCTTATATCTTGAATAATAGTAATTTTCAAAAATGAATTAAATTCTAAACATAACAAAATTAGTACTATACAAATTAATTTAGGATTTTAACTCAATTTAGTTGAAGATGCACAGTGTGACCTGATTGATGACAATTCTTTTCAAGGGTAAAAAGATGAAAACAAGTTTGTGACGTTAAAACAATTCTTTTTTAAGCCTCAACTTGTGTCTCTAAAACTTAAATCATTCTAAAGGAGCGTCGACATATGCGTGAGTGAACTTTTTGTTTATTGATGAAATTTCGTGTGTGAATATTCATGTATGAAAGTGCTGTCCACACATAATTATAATTATAATTATAATTATAGAATATTATCGTTTGATGGTATAGTTTGAGGAGATTTAATGCTCTTTTATTCTTAGCACAATAAAAATTACCAAAATCTTTTTAGAATTAAAACTAAAGATAGATGATGATTGCGATATTAAATAATGAAAAACTTATTAATTACAACAAATTATTAAAGTAGGTTTTTATTTTTCTGTTCATTAATTTTCCCAAAATATATTTTAATATATATATTTTTTTTAAACTTATAAATTTCTCTCGATTATTGAAAAATTAAACTTCGAAAATTTAAAGAATTTTAAGAAAACTTCAAGTAAAGTAATTGAATTTGATATAAAAATTAGACCAACATTTAGAAATGTCTAATGAACCTTGTTGTAATCACAGCCATTGCGGTAATGAAGAAAAAAATAATTTGAACTCTCAATCAAATATTAATCCAGCGAGAACAAAAACTGAATTTGATCAAAGACCAGTAACTTTATTGTCTCTTCGCAAACATTCTTTGAGCCAAAAAAGGAGCGGCTTGCAAGACGCTTTTGAAGAAAAGACACCGTCTACACCACCGTCCACACAAGCTACACCACAAACTACTCCAAATGTATGTGAAAACAATGCGGTTGGAGATTTAGATCCTAAGTTAACTCAAGATATCAACAATTGTGAACAGCCTAATTCTCAATTACAGGCAGATAACATGTCTGTAAAAAGTGAGTCATTGAAAAGACAAGAATTCGAGTTTGCTATGAAATGTCCGAAATGTTCAACAACTTTTGTCTACAGCACTGAGCCAATTAGAAATGAAGATGGAAGCGTGAATCCAAGTGGTGAATCTAGGAATTGTTAAATTACTCATTTAAAAAAAAAATCTTTGTTTTAACTACCTACAAATATTGAAATAAATTGATATATTTTATATGAAAAAAATACAAACAATTTAATTATTGACAGATTGAATTTGATATGGGTGTTAAGTTGCTGTTAAGTTTCTGTACATACATATTTGCTGTTTGTTTGTTTTTTAATTATTGAAATGTTTCCGAAAAACATTAAAATGAATTTCATTCATGTATTTCGTTTAACTTGTATTGCTTGATAACATTTTGTATTACTTGATATTAATAATATAACTACTGATAAAACTATGACAATTGTACCCAAAAATTTTTGTATATGAGTGTTTGTATTCATATGAGTATTTTTATTCAAAATTTTCGAAAAGGGTTAGCTAAAGAATAATCATAAAAAATCTCGTTCTATAAATAACGTAAGTTATATTTCGCTGATGCGATAAATTAAGTATCTTAGCTTTTAGAGGTAATTTTTTTTAACAAAAAAAAAAGGAAATAAAATTAAATATGTAGCTCAACAAGGGTAATTTTGGTAAGCTAGAAATTTGCATAATTTAAGTATTTATTATAAAAAAATGTTTACTTATATTTTCTTTATAAATATTGAATCAGTACATAGAAGTTATTTCACATTTCATGTGCACGCAAAATGTTTAAAAACTCATTAATTATGAAAATATTATAAAAATAAATTTCTCAATCATAATAAATTAAAAATATTTTTGTAAAAGAAATTTAAAAAAAAAAAAATCAAATTAATATGATACGACTGAAATTTTTAATGAATGAAACAATTTTTTTACTACAAATTATATTGTTGGTAAACATTATTTTAATAAATGCATTTCAATTAACTAGAACTTATGAAAATTTAATAAATAATAATGAAATTAGAAATAATTTAAATAATTTAACAACAAATAAATTTAAATTTAGTTTAATTAAAAATAATTTAAATAATAATACAACAAATCGTACTGGTAGATTTTTATTCGATGCATTATTTCGTATCGGAAGTGATATAAATATTTTCGATTATGAAGACAATGATGAGGATGCTGATTATGATGTTAATAGTCATGTGAGGACATGTGATTGTGGTAAGTATATTTTATAAATTAAAAATCATCATGTCAAGAAAATTTTAAATATAATGTGCACATACATAGGTATTTAATATGAGATTTTAATTTCAATTGTGATTTCTTTTTCGATTTCAATTTATGTGTTCTTCTGTTTATAACTAAAATTAAGTATAACAGGTCTCATATTTTATCTTTTTCTGAATAAATTTAATTGATTCTTAAGTTAAGCGAAATAAGAAATGCCTACTTATACTTAGAATTGGAACCATAAAAAAATCCAAAATTTCAAATTTCTCTTTTACTAAATAATTATTAAAGCTTAATATCATTTTGTATTTCATATTTCTGAAGCAATTTTTCTGTATTAAATTTTAAAACTTTTTGTATTCAGCAAAATATTTGCTTAACATTTACGTAAAAATCAATTCAATTGAAGCAATACTATAATATTTATTGCTTTTCATTCTGTGCCTTTCTAAAAAAACACATTATTTTATTAGAACTTAATAATTTTGCATATTATTTGGCGTTATTATTTTAATTTTACCAATATTTTCAATTCACTAATAATTTTCTTGCAGAATGTGGGGCATCGAATGAAGAAATTAGAATTGTAGGCGGGAAGCCAACAGGCGTGAATCAATATCCGTGGATGGCACGTATAGTTTATGATGGTAAATTTCACTGTGGGGCTTCCATATTAACTAAGGTATGTAATCTACTTATTCAAATTCTTTTATCGTAATAAAATATAATATTCATTTTTTTAAATACCATAGGATTACATTATGACCGCAGCTCATTGTGTTAAAAAGCTCAAACGTTCCAAAATTCGAATAATATTTGGAGATCATGATCAACATATCACGAATGAAACGCAAGCTATTCAAAGAGCGATAACATCTATTGTAAAACATAGGAAATTTGATGCCGACACTTACAACAATGACATAGCACTTTTGAGATTACGAAAACCATTAGTATTTTCAAGATCTATTCGACCTGTTTGCTTACCACGTTATAACTATGATCCTGCTGGTAAATAATTCGAATTAAGGTTTTAATTTTTTTTGCTAAATTATCTAATATTATTGTAGGGCGGATCGGTACAGTTGTTGGTTGGGGACGAAAATCGGAAGGAGGTGAACTACCCGGAGTTATAAATCACGTTAAAGTAAGTTTAAATTAGAGATATATGTGTGATTCAACTTCCCAAATTATTGTTATTAATCTAAATGAACTACAATCAGAATTTTCTTCTAGGTTCCCATTATGACTATAACTGAATGCCGCAATCAGAGATATAAAAGCACTAGGATTACTTCGTCAATGTTATGTGCTGGAAAACCATTAATGGACTCATGTCAAGTAAATTCAATAATAAAATCTAATCTTTTAATCTGATGAAAGGACTTTCAAAATGTGATTTGGATCAAGAGAAATTATCTAAAATTGAAATAAATCTTAGTTAAAAAATTTGTCCTAAACAAAAAGATAACAAGATATTTGGATTTATTTTATTAATATTTACAAATTAAAATTTATATAATCATCGTACTTGTACCTAACTTTCACACTTCAAATTGTTATTAAACTGAAGTATGAAATGTCTTTAGTTAAGTTGTACAATGCACAATTACAACGAATCATTAAAATAATATTTTTGAAAGAAAAATTTGTTCTAATTTGTAATTTATGTATACAATATCCCTAAAATGTCAAAAAAAAAATTTGTAGTTAACTTTACTTAAAGTATTTTTTATTCCAATCCTACAAACCTTACTCACGAAATATTTAGATACGTTCAAACTTAGATTTACGTACATGATAAAAAAAAATAGTTTTTTTTAAATAAATAAGTTAAGGTTCACCCCACTATTTGTAAAAAGAAAAAACAATTTAATAAAAATTGAATTCGAAAAATGTTTCAGCCATATTAATTAGTAATTATTGAATGGAAAACTTTAAATGGAATTTATAAACAAGGATTTTGTTGGTTCAATTATAACGCATAGAACAAGGATTTTGTTGGTTCAATTATAACGCATAGAACAAAGATTTTGTTGGTTCAATTATAACGCACTATACAACTATTTTTCATTATTTTTCAAGATTGCATTGAAATAAATTACATAAAAACAAATTACATTCCATAATAAGTTAATTAACATTTTATACTTTTTTTCACAGGGTGATTCAGGTGGTCCTTTACTATTATCAAGTGGATTAAAATATCATATTGTTGGTAAATAAAAGTACATTATAGTTTTACAAGAAGAATTGTGATTAATATAAATTTTCTTTCTACTTTAGGTATTGTGTCTTGGGGAGTAGGCTGTGGTCGAGAAGGTTACCCAGGTGTTTATACAAGAGTCAGTAAATTTGTACCATGGATCAAAGCTAATTTAGATAAAACCTGTTTATGTATTTGATTGTTTATTGAATTAAAAATTATTTGAGAAGAATATTAAGATTTAGTTATTTCATTTAATTATATGGCAAATTTTCCCAAAGATGTAAAAACTGAACTTATGGATTAACAGATTACAAGAAAAAATATATATAATATTATTTACTGAAAATTATAGATTAGATTTAAAAGTTATATAATATACCTTTAATTCGATTTTAAATTTTAATACTTCCCGTCCTCTGAAGAGTTATTCACAAAGCTTTCCTGACACATTTTTATTCAGCCTTGTTGTACATCCAATCAAATCCCATTGATTAAGTTCAAAATAATAAGAATCAAAAAATTAAGTTCTTGAAAATAAAGAGGTTAAAAAGCCAATTCATTATACCAAATGATTTAATGCCATAATGTAACATTCAGACAGATGCTCCAGTTTTTTCATCTAAAAACACTTCTGATGCCCTTTATAGATTATATTGTATATTTAAAATCATCATAATATTTTTCATTCATTCAATCAATTTTTATGTTTATGTTTCAAATACCATGCACTATAAACTGAAATAATTCTCAAAAATCAGATATTTGTGCATATCATTTTCATTAAATTAAAAAAAAAAAACATTGTAAAATATTACTTAATACACACTTTTACATAATATTGATTCAAATCGAGAATTTTTCCAGTCATTGATTAAAATAGCGTGTTGGTCCCATAAAGCGTTACAATTGATACTAAAAAGTTACCCATCATTTTTTAATTAAAATTCATAGTCAACATTGTTATCTATCAATTCTGATCTTGTTTATTTTGTTACATTTTTCATCCGCATAAATTATAATTTCAAACTTTAGTTTTCAAAAAAAAAAAAATTAGGAATATATCAAAATTGCGTAAGCTCAAAAAATATTGAGAAAATATTGAAATTTTTTTTAATATTCTAATATCTTATATCAATGCTAAAAATCTTACATCGATGCCGAAACAACACTGATAGAAAAGCTATTTAAAATTAAACCGAGACGAAATTTTGGTTTAACACTCTGCTATAATAAGCATGGTAAGACACTTTTTGCCCATTAAATATTTAAATATTTCTCTTTACAATATTTATTGAAAACTTTTAGTTTTTCGGTCTTAAATTAATAATTTATTATTTTTATTTCTTCAATTTTATATGAAAAAGTTTTCGAAAAGAACAGTAGCAGATATTCCTCAAAATATATTAATGCAATATTTAGCGTGTATTCATTGAAATATTGACACAAATATAGAATATTATATTAATTAAGCTTTCAAGTCAGGAAATGCTCTTTCTTTCAACACTTTTATAAAAAAAAAAATATTTAAAAGTGGTAATTCTTCATCATCTCATACCATTTATTCACAAATAAATTAGGTATCGTGACTTGAAGTGATCTACAATACCTGTAATAATTTCTTTCTTATTTTCTAATAGATATAAAAATACGTTTTTTTTTATTAATCTTGAACAACTAGGTAAAATGCCCATCAAAAACAAATGTTTTGTTACTAAACATTATGTATGTAATATCTTAAATAAATATTAAGTATTTGGATTGAAGATAATCTTGTACCATTATTACTTCAATGTCGCATTTACCAAGCTAATTCTGAAGAAATTTTCTTTGGCTTCGGCACTTTTCGCTATTAAAGAAAATGGTTCAATTCGAAGAATATCGTTATTAGTTACACATATCAATTAAAATTAAATACTTTTAACTTTTTGTCTAGAGTAAAAATATTTTTGGTTTAAACCAGATTAAAAGTTAAGATAAAAAAGTGTTGGATTTCTATAGATATTTAGTTTAGGGAATAAATGAGTCTTAAAAAAATATTTAGTTCGGTCTAAATAATGGATAATAAAAATGCAAGAAGGTAATTAAATATTGTTGAAAAAAATATATTTATATTTAGGTTTATCTATTATTTTAACTTCACAAACATTTTAAGTGAATTATATGTGGCAAGACAAGTTATTATTAATACTAAATATATATTTTTAAATAAAAAAATAAATTAAATATAACTAGATTCAATGGCGACAAAACTACTCATCATACTATCTCTGGCCTATTAGTTTTCATACAAACATATTATAAACATTGTGAATTTTAATGTTTTATTATAAATCAACCATAGTAGCTTAAGGCCATTTTCCTTTTTTATTATAACGAGCTTAGCGATTGACTCTCTCCTTAGAAACAGCTAGATGAAATGTTAACTACAAACTACAGCATTTTAAAGCTCAAGAATGATCTGGGCTAGAGGCAACGACTAAAAAAAAGGAATCTGAATCCCGTTTTCAAATCTTTTGGTATAAGCTCCAATGAACACAAGTCTTCATGTAATAAGGTTTTATAAATTATACAGTACACTAATTCAGTTACTATTCGCCTCAAAATAAATTTGCTTATGCATTCATCAATTTTGTTCTTAACAAATTTGTCTTATATTTTTTAGCTCAATTTTTATTCATATCATTATGTAGAAGGAATTCTACAATTTAAAAGCTTGAATTTATTGACCGGTCCCCGTATTTCAGATTATTATACTTCTGACTGGTAAACATGTAGTATAATACTCTCTTTTGTTTTTTTTTTTTTTATTTTTTATTTTGTTTTTGTTTTGGTTAGAAAGCAACATATCAAGTTCAAGTACATTTTAGTATCTTTCGAGATTTCGGTGCAGTCGGTCCTGAAGAAAAACAACGAAAAAAAAAAGAAATTCTTTAAAAATTAAATTTTTTTTTTTCGCCTCTGCTGCTTACAAGAAATAATAATCAGGAAAAAAAAAGTTAAAAAAAAAAAACGTCAATCGATATTTAATGAATAAGTGATTTAACTAAAATTAGTTTTGCAGTTAAAAATGTGAAAGAATCAGAATAGTTTATATTTACGGTTAAACAACATAAACGTAGTTAAAGAAAATAATAAAATAATTAATTTATAGAAAAATCAAAACAAAATATATAGAATCTATAGTTTGCAAAAAAAAAACCGAAATCAAATTTTGATATTTAAATTTTTTTGTTCAATAATGTTTTTCAAATTAAATTTAATTTTTATATTTTTATTTCCATTAATAAGCGTGATTGTTTTATCAATACCACAATCTGTAATTCCTGGAAAATTTCAAGCATTCAAGCAGGAAAATAATTTTGATAATAACGGTAAACCTGTTAAGAATTTTTTTGGTGTTTTTAACAGAAATCGTGGTGAATATGATCCGCCACGACATGATACACCCGCCAGTTTATGTTCATGCAGTAAGATTGTTATTATTACTATTATTATTAATTTTTTTTTCAAGAATTGCATTCTTATTAATGCATAGTAGTTATATACGTACATAAGATACAGATTGTATTTAAAATTGACAATAATATATGAAAATAGTTTGAATTAAAAAAAAAATAAATAATGATTTAAAATTACAATCCAATGTTTTTCCTCTTCTTGATGAGTATAGTATGTATCTTATATCATAAGTGTTAGTTCTTACAGTAACAATGTTACAAGTTAATATAAATATTGAAAATAACAAATTATAATATTTCCAAAGCCTGTGTAATTTCAAAATATAGTAAAAAATTTTTTTGACATTTTAAATAAAATGTTTCCTGTTTTGAGAATACTAACTATTTCCAAATTATGTGTCACCGCAGTATATTCAACAAGGCATCATTATAAGTTTTCTTTACTTTGAAATACCAATCTTTCCATCCTTATCATTTGGATTATATGTATATACAATATGTTGTATAATTGTTATAACCCAGATAATAGTACTGATCACTTAAACCCGGAATCGCATCTAAGAAATTTTTTATTCTGACAAGTTCAGCTTTATTATGTTGTGTTAATATGGAAAAAGTGATTACGAAATCCAACTTCAATAAATTAGATTTCGATTAACAAGTATTAAAGTGTTACATACGTGCAATTATGTGCATAAATCTATACATTCATGTACATACACATAATCATATATATTTTATTTAAAAATACTGAATCTATAACGCTCAATCTCTTTCTAGAAAATAAGCCAATCTTTTATTATTACTAGAAGTTATAAAATAAATGTTTATTACAAAGCGTGTCCATTTAATTGATTTGTGTATAAAAAAATAAATTGCATAAAAATATTTAAATATATGTATGTACAATATATATATATGTATATATGAATTCGATAATAAATTATATATAAATTATATCAAAGTCATTAAAAACACAATAAAATTGGGTCATATATTATTTTATTATACATACATTACATTTATCTATTTTCCAGTATGTAAATACATATATATATATATATATATATATATATTATTAGGAAGAAATTCTGGAATTTAATTTTACTTTGATCTTTTCTATTTAACCGTAACTTAAAGATAATCAAATCTATTACCAATGGACATTAAACACCTCTAGCATTTTTAATATATTCTTTAAGAAATATAACAGAAAAAAAATTAAAGTTTAAATGCATTAGATATATATTATATTAGTTGCAACAGATGAATGTTGATAGATAAATTACACATAATATTTATATTCTTTTATTTTAATTCAACGCTATAATTTGTTTTCTAGATCTGTAAGTCACTATTATAAACTGGATATGTTTCAAATTATTTTCATTTTTAGTGGAAAATATAAAATTTAACATTGTTATGCTTTTGTGGAAATAATTTCAATAAGAAATTATGTTTTTTTATTTTTTTATTAACTGTTTATAGGGTGCGGAGAACGCAACGATGAATCACGTATTGTGGGTGGACAAGAAGCTGGTGTTAATGGTATGTATACTATGTTCAGCAAAACAATTGTTGTATTAATAATAATTAAAAATATCATAAAAGTACTACATGTAAATTCATAAATATGTACACATAAATAATTTTTTTTTTTTTTTGACATTTTAAAGATGAAATAAAAATCAGTACATATTACGTTTCCCACCTGCATGGTTCTTACATAAATTTATTATGCTGGGTAAATATTCGAAAATTCTTCTCTTCTCAGTCAAATTGATGATTTTTTTTAATTATTTTCAGGATAGACTGTTCTATCGCTATTTATTGAACTGATGAAAAATTGTTTGAGAGCAAAGTAATAGTAAAAATATAACTAACAAATTTTAGAATCAATAATTTAGAATCAATACTTTCAGTTCTGTTTATTTAATTTTATATCAATAATTATCGCGCTTTTTATTTAATTTTAATTTATTTCACTGTAGCATTGTTCGACTTCAAAATATCAAGTCTTAGGTAGTCCGCACTCCGCACAGAGAAAACACTTTTTTAATTTGCGATATTTGGAAGCTTGATATTAATTTCCTTAAAAAATCAAAATTGTCATTTGGTAACCCAAATTACGAAAAAATGTTAATTGAATATATTTTAAATTTTATATATACATTTAATATTTTATTGCTTTTAAAAATTCTTTGTTTTTATTTTTCTTTCATTTATTGATTTTTATTTTCAGAATTTCCATGGATGGCACGTTTAAGTTATTTTAATCGATTTTATTGTGGCGGAACTTTGATAAACGACCGTTATGTGTTAACAGCAGCACATTGCATTAAAGGGTAAAATAAGTAATTTTTATGCTTTCTTTATATAAATACATTTTAAAAAAAAACAGTTTTATTAATTTTAAACATCAGAACTGATTCACTAAATTGCCATATATAATGGAAGCAATTAAAAATTCAAATATTTCTGTACTTTATCTTTATATCTTATTAGTTTATTTAAAAATAATAATTTCTTATATTAGAATATCAAAAATAAGTTGAAATCAATATATCTTTAAATTTCTATAACACATTTCCAATGATTTGATTATCTTGCAATGCAACTAAAAATATATCAAAATCATACCATTGAAATTGTACTTAAAATATATAAAACATATGAAACATAAAAACTTATAATATAATGTATTGTATAATAACAAGAACTAATAAACAAAATAATTGATATCGCTGGCATCAAGGGAGAATAACTTAATATATACACTTAGTCAGTATACAATTCAAATAACTGAATATTAAAGAAGTTAAGTGTAATATCTTAAAAGAAAATGTGTAACAAGAAACATACAACGAACACATAATGTATTGTATGCACCATCATCTTTTATGTACATTTATTTAATTATCACGTCAAGCTAAATAATTAATTGGAGATAACTAACCGAATAATTATTTAAAATCAAAGAATCCAAAAAATTAATTCTAAAATCATAAAAAAAAAAATTAATAGAATTTAAAATATGTCAAAGATTTTAAAATTAGTGCCGTCATTACGAAGCGATGGTAATTTTTTCTGTACAAAGAAAACTCTTTTATATCACTAGCAGTGAAGTGAGCGTCCCAACTAGAAGATGAGAGGTGAAAATCATTTCACCAACTCTATAATAAAGACATTAAATTTTGATTGAAATTACAATTTCCAATACATTAAAGCAATATATCAATTATTATTTTACTTATGTTGAATGTATAAATATCACGTAAAGCTCGTGGTAAAACCTAGATTATACAAATTATTTTCCTTCTTATTATTTCGGAAAAATTAGAACAAATGGAATTGAATAACTTACATCTGCTGAATTATAATAGATCGAACTAATATTCTTTTTGTGAATAAAAACCTTAATCAGTAACAATATCAGTAACTATTTCCGCCCTTGTGGTATTACTGACCCAATGAGCATTACTATTTTTTATCACCTTATTCAACATTATAGCTTAACTTTAAATAATATTGATGGTGCAAAGAATCAAATAAAAATCTTAATGTTTTTCATGAATTGTTTTTATACATTTATTTAATATTTATTTTCCTTAGTTTCTTTCTTTTTCTTCTTAAGTTACGCAAGCTGCGATTCATCATTGAAAAAAATTCTTTAACATACATATAATTATATAAATTAATCGGCGATTTCATTTTCATTACAGAAAAACATATATACGAATATATTGCAAAAACTTCAAAATCGACGTTTTTAATCACTTTTTTATGATATCTTCTTAAGTAGTCTTTGTTGGAACCAATAAAAATTTTTACGTTTTCACCATTAGTATAATTCTATAATTTTTAAACGTTATAAAAGACAATAACTGTAATATTGAAATTAATAATTTTTTTTTTTTGCAAATTTTATTTGTTAATTATACTTTATAAAATAAAAATTAAAAAATATAAAATTTTTATGTACTAAAATAATGTTGAATCTTCTTGGTCTATCGAGTTCTTCTTACTCCGGAATCTCGTACTTGAGTTTGGATGATGGTGATAAAAAATTACATATTTTAACATTAATACAATTGAACTCGGCCAAGTATTTTAATAGGTACAAACCTTTTAGAGTGTGACAAATAGACGAACAGGCGAGCAGATGTATTTACATCTTTTATATAAAACGGGTTAAAAGAAATTAATACACTAAACTTTATTACTATTATCTCAATAACGCAGTTTCATCAATGACAAATCAAGATTCTTATTTAATAAACAATTAATATAATTAGAAGTGTACAAAAGTCATTAAAATGGTGTGTCTCCAAATTAAATTAAATCCATTCATTCTAAAAAAAAAAAATTTTATGTTCCTTTAAGATTTACCTATAAACTTAAAGTATTAATAATAACAAAATAATGCAAATAAAAATTAAAAAAAAAAAAACCTGCTGAGAAAAGGTCGTCTAACTTTCTTAAATTATTAATATTTTGGTTATTTGGTTGAATAAATAAATCTTTTAATGTATATTTGAAGACAGAAAGCAATTAAGAAGTTTATATGGCGATAAAATTTTTTATTATATTCATAAATAACCATTATTATTTTAATTTTAGCAAAAAGAAACTAATGTTTTTTTTTATCTTGCTATGACAAACCATTTACGTTTTACATTCTTCGTAAATATTTATTTAACCAATATGCATCAGTTTCATTTTTATACTATAAAGTTATTGTGCTCAGAAGTCAGAACTTTTGAAATTATCACTTAAATAAACATTTTTAATATTCATAGTAAGACAGCTGTTAGTTGTAACAGTCTTAATTAAAATTTTAATATCCTTAACTCCCGAAGTAACTTCACACTAACAATTTTATTTCAATTCTAAATTAAATCTTCAATATGGATTCTAAGCTCGGCCGGTGATTAATTTCCGAATACATAATTCTCAATTGATTAGTGTTAAATTGGATGTGAAAATCTGCGTAAAAATTACAATGTAAAAATAATTTAAAATTAAGAAAATATTTTATTTAATGAAAACATTAAAGAAAAAATTAGTATAATTTTGGAGCTTGCTAAAGTTCATTTAACATTTCTTTACTATAATGTTAAAAGAAATTTCAATGCTACACATATCCAAATCAAAATAAGAAAAATATTTTGGCAAATTTCTTTGATCAGATAAATTATTCAATTTAACAATAAAAAATTTCACTTTTGTTTAAATGATACAACGCAATCTAAATTTTATAAATAAGATTCAAAATATAATCTTAATATTGTCACATATCTGTGTCTTATTGATGAACAAAAAAAAAAGAGTTATCTATTAATTATAGTTGTACATTTTAATTCGAAAGTTTTTGTCATTTTTTTTTATAAATTTATTTTCCTTTACGTTTCTACCCATATATTATTTTATTAGAATAAAGATTTATAGCATAATAAAACTTGAACTAATTTATAGTAAAAGATAAGACCATTGCAATTAATTTTTTTTTATGAAATTAGGAAACCTACAATAATGTTAATGAAAATTTAAATGAATAACATATTCAGATGTCTTAATTTTTAAGTAATCATAAATTATTTTATAATGGCATAATTTTGATATATTACGTATTAAATATCCTGTTTTTGTATTATATATAGTTAAACGACAATATTGTAAATTCAGAAATTGAATATTAAAATTTAAAAGAGAGCATTAAATTGTATTAAATAGAGGGCTTTATTCCAATTTCCTGGGAGCTTTTTGATTGAGACGAAACTTATTTGAGTTAGCTAATTTTTATTAAAAAAATTTTCTTTAACACACTCTAACAATAAATTATATTTATATTCGTCACAAAATAAGATATTTTTATCTTTAAGTACGAAAATTTATTAATTAGTTAATTTATTTTATATCACTGTCATTAAATTTCAATTTAAAGTATATCATTTAATTCGGTATAATGTACAGTTAATTCATAACACACATATACATTATTTCTGTAACTTAACATATTATTAACAGGTAAAATGAATATTGTGTAAATAATGCATAATTACATAGATGATACGTTTTATGTCATTACTTCTTTTCTAAATATAGGTATAACGTAATGTTTGTATATTCGAGATAATGTCTGAAACTGCAAAGAATCGGTTTGGAAAATTGTTTTAGATACTAAAATTTATTACAAAAAAAACTTTTTTTATGATAATAATCTTAAAAGGAAAATTCTAACCTTAAAATTTCAAAAGATTAAATGTTGGAGATCCTAGTTCCAGAAGACAAAACGTTCAGTTCCGGAAATCAAATTTCTGCAGCAACCTTACCATTTTTCGACTATCTCTAGTTGCCGTGAGGGATTACAACCTCCTTTGCTTAATTTATCCATTGGTATACGCGACTTTATTTTTCTGGGTTTTTTTTAGAGTTTGAGGTTACATCTTACGTCAGGTGAGGAACTTATACAAAATTTGAAAGATCAATTACATAAAAATCCAGATTGATGGATGGATATTTATTAAACACTCTTATAAAAATATAGATATATAATTAAATAAAATTATTTGATATACGTATCAAAGAACGGAAACATTATATCTTTCAAATGGCCAAAAAAAAGGTCCATTAAATTTCAAGTACAATTAAAATATTTTCAAGCAAACGGTACTATTTAATACTTTTTTTATTGATTTTTATCAACAATTTATAAACTGTGTTTTTATTTCATTCAAATAAATGCATTTTGAAAATTTGAAATTAGAAAGTTATGTAGGTACCTGTACACTAAATAAAGGGTTTGGAAGAAATTTATTATCTTTAAATAGGGATCAAGACCTTTAATTTTTATATATTATTTTTTTTTTTAAATTCAAGATTAATTAAATTTTGCTTTTGTATTCAATTAAACATTAAAAACATAAACAAACCGTGCTAAGTAGGTATCTTACAATTAAATTACAAAAAAAAAATAATTTCTCTTTTTTTTTTAAGTTATAGCTTCAATTTCTGGTTTATATTTAATTAATTTATATTGAAAATTGATAACATTTAAATAATAATAATTTAATTTTTTTGTTTCAGTTTCATGTGGTTTATGATAAAAGTCACATTTGGGGAGCATAATCGATGCAACGATACAGTAAGACCAGAAACTAGATTTGTTTTGAGAGCATTTTCACAAAAATTTAGTTTCACTAATTTTGATAATGATATTGCGTTATTACGTTTGAATGATAGAGTTCCAATAACAAATTTAATACGACCAATTTGTTTACCAAGTTTAACAAGTAAGTTTTTAAATTATTATTTAATCATTCTCATTTCCAAACAGATTTTTTTTTTATTGTGAAAATTAAATAACCAAAGTATATTATTTCATAAAAATATACGCTTATAAATAATTTGTACGCTGGCTATGTTTTTTGTACCCTATTTCCAAGGATAATATCTATTCTTTTTTCGCTTCTACTATTTCCTGGAACGATTTAAGTAATAGAGAACTGTGGGACGTCATCTATAAAAATGAATTATCTTCTTTTTCAATAAAAAATTATTGGCTTGAAATTTATATTTTTAAACATAAGAAATAGAATTACAATATAATTAAGTTATGTTACTTGAGTGAATGAAAAAAAACCATTTACAAATATTTGTAAAAAAATAAGTATAACAATTAATAAAATTTAACATACTTCAAATTGAATAATATATTTCTTTTTTTCCTTTGGCTTGAACGCTTGACGTTTATAATTTATGCAGCTCCACGCGGAAATGGTAATTTAAAAAATAATAAATAAACTTTTAAATTCAAAATTAAATTGATTTCGAATCGATTATGTAATTGTTTACAAAAACAAAAAAAAAATTAAAACTATTTTAATAGAAGTTTTTATTAATTTTATATTTAGAAACTATTTTTTTAATACATAGTTGTTTCGATTGCCATAAAGTTTTACATACATATAATTTTATTGCTCTCTACACTTTGAGTTACAGATAATGTTTTCGACGTGATAATAATATATATATTATATTTATATAAATATATTTGATTCTCAGTCATTTGGATTCATTTCGACCGCATTAATTTTTTCTCAGTTGTGTTTAACTAAAACTATTTGAATTTATCATGTTTTTTAGATAACAGATACGTTGGAACAAAGGGTATTGCAACTGGATGGGGAACTTTGAAAGAGGATGGAAAACCATCGTAAGGCACAAATATTAATTTAGCTATAAATTTTTTTTTTTTGTAATCTAGTCTAAATAATCTTAATTTGATTCCAATAATGATTCAACTTTGCTCTCATTTTAGATGTACATTACAAGAAGTAGAAGTACCAGTTTTGGACAATGCAATATGCGCTAGAGATACAAATTACACACAAAAAATGATAACTGATAATATGATGTGCGCTGGGTATCCAGGTGTTGGAGAGAAAGACTCATGTCAAGTAAAATAGAAACCACTTTCATATTTTGAATTTTATGTAAAAATTAAGTATAATCGATTAATTATATTATGTTTCAAGGGTGATTCTGGTGGACCACTTGTAGCACAGCGACCAGATAAGCGTTATGAACAAATCGGAATTGTTTCGTGGGGAAATGGATGTGCAAGACCGAATTATCCAGGTGTTTACACGCGAGTTACAAGATATGTTACATGGGTTCTTGAAAATTCAAAAGATGGCTGTTTTTGTAATGAATAATAACAAAAAGTTTGAAATTTAATGGAAAAAAAATTGTTTTAAAAAATACTATAATGTGCCTATTATCGTAATAAAATAATAATTTTTACGATATTTAGGGAAAACTTAGTGACAATAAAGAAAGCCCTTCCACAAACCGATAATTCTTCAAGAATTGTTCAAATATCTCACCAAATCATATAACATCTTTAAGTTCAAATTCCACCTTAATTATATTATACACCATATTATAAAGATACAGGCTTGAAAGACACAAACTCGGAATAATTTTTTAAAAATCTTTAATGAAAAATCTTTTAATTCAATATCGCTCATTACAAAATTTTTATAGCAACGAATATACCTTATGTGCTCAGATTGATGTGCTTAAGGCCCATGAACTAGGCTCGAAGTAACCAAATTCGAATGAACTAATTACTCTAAATTTCGACTTTAACCCAATTTTAGTTTTCTAGTTAACATATATGTATATGATTTTTGGCTTAGTTCATTCAACATTAGTTACTATAACGCTAGTTCGTGGAGCCGAGCTTACGGCGAATTCATTTAAAGCTCTGAAGTACTTAATAATACAAATATTTATAATAATAAATTTTATGCATATAACAAGTAAAAATTTAAATTAACTTAGCGTAGTAGAATATGTCAAAATAAACTCAAAAAAAAGATTTTCAGAATTAAAAGAATAGTAAATATATATATATATATATATATTTTATTTCTTTTAACCATATTATTTTTCTTTTATGTTTATAAAAAAAAACATTTCCTACCTATGTTATACATATATGTTTACAGTTTATGTTTTGTTTTACAAAAAAAAAATATATCTAGTGCGACTAACTAAGTAAATATTTACCATTGTAATTATACACTCTGCAATTTCTAGCTTTAAAAATTAACAATTAACTGTAAATCATTCATTATTATACTTTTGCCAAAAAATAATTTAGCACATTTATTCTTAAATGTGAGGTATTTGGCATTATCTTATTATTGTTTTGTTAGGCAATCATTTACTATCTATAGATCTATACTTTATTTATATACTTAATATTTTATTATGATTAGCTAGCTATTAGTTATCGGATTTTTTTTTGACATTTACATAAGTATTGTATATTCATTAACATTAAAATTAAGAAATAAATTGTTAGGAATAAGATAATTTAAATTTTTATAATTTTAAAATAATAATGTATAAGTAAGTATATGGATAGAAAGAATTTTTTTTTATTTTTATAAAACTTATAATGTATGTTAAAAAAGAAATGATCTTATTTAAATTCAATAAACTTAATTAAGCGAATTTATTTATTTTGATTATGAAGTTAATTTTAATTTAATAATTCAAAAATTTATGTATGGGTAGTTCCACGGAAACTGACCGATTAGATGTTACCACACTTTTTTGGGTAAACTGTATAAGTATCAAAAATTTTAATCTTGAAAATACTTTATATGAATTATTATCATTTGGGACAAATAAAAGGAATATGTAAATATTTACTGTTATTAGCCAAAATTGCAGCATAAAGACTGATTTTGTCATTACCGTGGCTGTTACTAAGTAATTTTTTCGTATTCAAAACTAAAATTCGTTATTTTAATGTTCAATAAATACTTCACAAATTTTATTATTAAAAAAATAATATGTGAAAGGCTCTCTAAAATTTAAAAAAAGTTGAGAAAGTACAGTTCTAATTGGTTTTTTTCTATTATTTTATTAGTGTTACCGTGTCAGTAAGAATTTCAAACCATTTGCGAACTACGTGAAAAAAAAATGAATACAATTAATATAATTTAAAATCACGATTTCAGTTGGCTAAGTAAATACATTTTTTCTTGATATTATTAGTTGTGATATTTAAATCGAGTAAATTTTCTATAATTTACACCTATTTTGTCATTACCGTGGTAAGTGTTTTTTTAATTGAAATAATAAAAAATATTTTTTAATCAATTTTATTTAGATTTCCCTGTTATTTTCTTTTAATTCAATTGATTAAAAATTTTAAATATTTCGAAATTTTTCCAATAAATTGATTAAAAACTGCTTTTTTTGTCATTACCGTGATTTTTATTAAGTTTTCCGCCTGTTTCCGTGGAACTACCCGTACATATTTTTTTTAAACTGCTGACAAATTATAACTTTAATTCTAATGTGATTGTCATTTTATATCTTTTATAGTACATATTCTATACTATCTTGTACAACAGCTAATGATACGTTTACGAATTTCATATTGGTTCGAAACTATAATATAAATTTAAACTAGTATACTAATATTAAAGTATTTATATCGAAAAACTTATAAAGTTTATGAAGAATAAAAATACAAGAAATCTTATATTATATATTATATATAAATATAACCAATAATAATATATTACAAAATATTGCTTCTATTTAACCTACCTGTGTTGCATTCATATTATTCAAATAATCAAGTTCAACCAAATTAAGTGCAATTAATATAATATACAATTAACACCTGTAGAGTAGTTTGAAGAGTGCGTACAATAATTTATTAATATTCTATTTTGTGAAACTTCTTCGAATCTACACAAAGCCAAAAACAAAACAATTTTTGTTTTTTGTATCCAAAATCAAAATATTTGTTCCAGAACTACTATAATAAGGTTGCGTTGTCACTAATAATGTATAATATTTCTTATTAAAACGAAAAACGTTTTTTGCGCTATTTATCTGATTTAGTTTAATGTAGAAAAACTTTCAGATATCTATGTTTAAAATTAATTATAAAATTGCATATTTCTTGGCTCCTCAATTTTTTCTTATTGAAAACAAACTTATCGAAATTAATGCAATGACAATGTCATAAAATAATATAAAATATACATAATTATAATGATGATGACATGACATTAAAAATTCTTGCTATAAAGTCTTATTGAAAATAACTTTAATGCAATTTATTATAAATATGGATAACTTTTCCTTAGAATTTTAAACGTATTTCCATGACAAGAAAAAATTTTTTATTATAATCAACACTGGTAGATGTCATTAATTTCTTGTTAATGTGTAATGGCTTTAACTTTTTTTAATCTAATCAAGGAATATTCAATGAGTACTTAATTTTCCGTATCTTATGTCAAATCAAAATGCTTAAGTCAAAGTTTAAAAACCTCTTCTAGGACAAAAACTGATAAATTTTATATAATTTTATATAATTAATACATTTTTTTTATTAGAAATAATAAATAACTAATTCATGAAAATTTATTTATTTAGGTCTTTGTTTTTTGTATATTTTATTTTTAACATTTTAAATAATTTATTCTCGTGTAATATTTTATTACAACAAATTTATATAAGAAAAAAAGTAGATATTAAAGACTTAATATAAACCACAATTCCGTTCTCCAAAATTATATTTTTCTTGCATAATTTTAAAAAATGAAAAGGAAATGTGCAGAGCGCAATATTTCATTCATGTTTTTTGTAATCTGAAACCCTTTGAAGGTTAAATTATTTAAAACAGAAACTGTTAAAAACATCTTTTTGAAGGGAAAAATTATAAATTCTACTATGGAGCAATTAATCACTATAAAAATTTTAATTTAGATATAATTCGTTCTATTTTTATCTTAAAAATTAGTAGATATAATTTAAAATCATTTTAACATTCATTTTGCGTATTTTTTTTTTAACAATTCACTTTAACGTAAATTGGTGAAGTAATGAGATCCAGTCAAAGTAATTTTTTATTAAGTAAGCGGATTTTTTACGTCGCATCCAATGGTTGCGATTAATAAATAATAAATACTTTAATACTTAATCTTCATTGTATTTTCATTGTAATAACTGCAAATAATTAAAATTTAAATACTGATTCAATGATCTCATCTAAACTGATAAAGAATATCATGTTTATTGTAATTTACATGCTCGAGCATTCACATCCCGTTATCATACTTCTTTAGTATGTTAATTTATTTATGTAATCGAAAACCAAAATAGGGCTACTTTATACCCTAAATCTACTACTAAATTTCTTGAGATATATTTACCTTGAGAAGATCAGATAAGATGTTAAGCGAGAATTTTAACATAACCAATTAATATGTAGTTTCCGTATTTTTAAAAGCAAAATATTTATTATTTATTTTATAGGGAACTGGAAATAGGTAGTAATCAAATTAAAATTTAGTTGCACAACTTATAAGATGAAAATTTTTAGCAATAAAATAATTCTAATTAATCTTTTATTTTTAATTAGTAATTACTTTAAGCTAGAACGTAAATATTTCCATCAATTGAGCTTAAGAAATAAATTTTAATTGATTTTATATATTTTTTTCATAAAATAGGAAGCTTAAATATTAATTGCTTTCAAATGATTATAGTTTAAACATTCGCAGGTCATTGCTTCAAAACATATGGTTTTTTTTTTGTACAATTTCAATAATGACCATGTCTATGTCAAGGTTATCAATAAAACTCTTTTGCGTTTAGTATATATACCTTTTTTTTTTATTTATTTTCATATAAAATGCATATGGACAAAAAAATGGAAAAAAAAAACATTACGTATATAAAATAAAGTTTTAGTAGTGATCTTTAAAGTTTTTTTTTTTTTATTATTATTATTCATTCAATCAATATTGATTTGGTGGGAAATAATTAACAAGTCAACCCCTTGACATTGACTTTAAAAAATATTTTTTTTAAATTTTACAAGCTATTATAAAGAAATTTTATTTTTTGATTATTTTTATTTTCATTCATTATGCAAACATAAAATATGAATAGATATTTTTTTTTATTTTTTTTCAATCTAATTATGCATACATAATGCAAGGAAAAAGTATGTTAACAAAACACAGATATTCATACATGTATTATATTAGTAGGTGTTAGAAATAAAAATTTGAAGTATGTATAATTATAATGAAGATTTATTCTGACAAATTATTTGCATAGTATAGATGTTCATTTTTACACAATAACATCTACTTTCGTAGATCAATACCGAACCAATATTAATTGGGATTCTAAGTTGAAATACAGAAAAAAATAATATTTTTTTAATTAAATTAATTATTATATTGTATAGATCTAATTAAATCGTATAAAATTTGAGAAATAATTTCAATTAAAAATCGTTAAAATGTTACTAAATGAACGTATAATTTACACATGTCCAGTGCTTCATCAAAAAGGCTTAAAAAAGACTAAGACTTTTTGGCTAAATTTTAAGTGTAATTTAGAAATTTTTATCATTATTACTTAAACAAATGAATTATGATTATTTAACTACAAAACAGCATTTGTGTTTCTCAAACTGTGATCAAATGACTGTGACTCAAATGAAACAATCCTTTATAAATATGTACGCATAAAAAAAATTAGTTGGAAAAATTAACTGAAAAAATTTGCTGCGGCTAAGTAAATGTTTATCAATTGTATTTCTTCAATAAATATTGTATAGAAAATTTAAAACAATGCTGATTAAGTATGTAGGTAGAATAATCGTATGAAACCTTTTTTATCTAGATTGTTAGTTTTTCAGACTTTGTTTTATAGCAACCGATCCTAGTTGCACCTGGAATAAATAAATACCTTCCACTTAACGCAATCTGGTTAGTACTGAAAACCTAATCAAAATTCGTCCATTACTTTTTGAGTATCCACTAACATATCAAGAAGAAGATAATCAAAGAGCTCAAAAATGGAACAACTGAACATGATACTTTACATGAGTAACTTTTGAACTTTATTAGTAATTATTAATTAATAACTAATAAGCCATTTACTTGAATCATTTATTTTGAAGTCTTCAAGCTAAATAAGAATTTTGCTTCATTAATCGCGTTGAAAAAAGTTTCAAGAGCATTTAACAAAATAAGCTAAAAGCTAAAAACATCTTATGCAATCTTCTAATTTATAAAAAAGCTGTCCAATTTTCAATTTTGATTATGATATGATAATATTGTACATAAATACAATGTGTGTTAATGACGTATTTATAATTATTATTTTATTTTTTCTTTGAATGATTGATCTTATGTTGAAAATTTGATATGCTAACATTTCTAGGTTAAACTTCTTGCTTATAGCATTACATTGGGCACTCAAAATATTTTATCAAAAAAATAAAAGTAAATATTGCAATTTGGTTCAATATAAAAAAAAATCAAAATTATTATAGCTGTTATTTTTAACTGGGTCAACAAACTAACTTTTAATCATTATTAACAAAAAATGAATCATATAATTGTGAAGGTGATATTGATGCACAAAAAATATTAATTGAAAAATATGTTTGTTCAAACATCCAAATCGAATTATAATCAGGACTAAAGAAAATTTTCTTAGCGTCAACAAGACGACAGTTATCATAAATTAAAAAAAAAAATTAAAAATAATAAGAAATGCCAAAACCATATTATAACCTTATTCATATATAATAACTAACCCCATTACCATTAAAACAACTGTATTTAATTTATTATCTCTCAATTTTTTGATTTTCCTCAGAGAAATTACTATATTCTTTCCAATTTAACCCTTTAATTATAATAGTTAATTATAATATATAACAGGTTTAGTCTAAAACACAAATAGTAAATCTTGATATTTCCGAAAATAATTTTATTAGATTTAGAATTTAAAAAAAAAACTTAAATGTTTGAAAATATAAACTTACGCCTTAATAATTACGAAAAAAAAATATTTATATTGAAACCTTCATCGTCTTAGGTTAGGTTTCTGTTAAAGATAATTAACTAAATTAATTTTATGAAAAAGAACTTTAAGTGTTTTTTCCTTGTATATTTTGCCAATAATTAATATTTTAATTTTAAACACTTAATTGAATTATTATCGCATCATAAACATTAGAAGCTAAGATAAAATTAGAATTTATAGTAAATGTTAATATATTAAAAAAAATAATATAATGTGGTTATGTTATGTTATGACTATGACTATGAGTCAAGCAAAATAAATATAATAATAATCATCGAAGGTTTTTAGAAAAATTGTATATCCACACTATAAACAATAAATAGGAATATATCAGAGATATTATTTTATAAAAATTATTTCACCAATGACCAACGGTCAATGTGGAGTTCAATAAAAAAAAAAGTGTTGAAAGTTGATAAAAGCGGATAAAAGTGAAAGAAATAAAATTACATCTTGATGCAATGAAAAATTAAATGATAAACTTGTTTTTCTGATAGATTTAAAAATGATTTACGACCTAGTCTGAATGTTTTTTCTCAATGCATACAGATGCAGGCAAAAAGTGCGTTTGGTGCTTGGAGTTTTGAAACAATTCGATTAAATTTAAAATTCAAATGAAGTAGATTTCAATAAATGGAAATGGTCATCGGTAAATTAGATGAGTTTGAAATATAATTTTATTTCCATTTCTAAAAGATCAATAATGCATTCTTTATTCAAAAATGGGATATTGTTATACTAATCTACAGTATACAAATACATAGAAACATTTTTATTACATGCAACACAGAGCCCAAACTAATGGATCTCTAGAACATTGAAGAATGTCATCATGACGGATAAACGAGAGAGTTAAAAAATTTGAAATCTTATTAGTTTTATGTTTCGTGAAAAACTTAGCCCAGAACTACGCTTGCAATATATAAATATTCTATTGAAGCGCCTCTTTAATTCAGCCAGCTATATTCGCTAAATTAATATTAACTACGATTAACAAATTGACTGTATTGAAATTTCTTCACCATTTAAAAAAGAAAACGTCAATTTAAGGCTTATTTTTTCAATCATCATTCAATAAGACCTAATTTAATAAATATTAACTGTACACATACATATAATTAAAGATTTAAAACATTTTTTTTTATAGAATTAACAGAAAGGTACTTTAATTTTTATTTATTTTTTTAATTTACTTCCATCTCTTACAACTATTCAAATTCGATACATGTACATACATTAAATAATAAAAATATTAAAATAAAAAAAATATATAGTAATTAAATCTATAAATTGACATAAATTAAATTTAAAGCCACATTTTAGTAGCAAATGGAAATCTGTAAAATTGCATAACAATTTTGAACTAAAACTTGAAATTCATTTATGCAATGGCATAAAAAAATATAAGTAGCCAATGTAGCCATAATTATTTAAAAAAAATAAAATAAAATAAAATAAAATTCACAAAATATTCTACGTCATTTATGTAAAAATTTAGGTGTTAACTAGTGCACTGCAATTAACACAGCATTAAATTTATAGAAAGGAAAACTTAAAAAATAAAAACTAAAAACAAATAAACTGGTTTTCTTATTTCCTAATAAAATAATTCTAATTAAATAACACCAGAAGCCAAAATAAAAAAAAAAAAAGAAATGTCATTCATTTTTCAGCAACGAATGAATGAATCAATGAACTAACTAACATACATAAACAGCATAGGTACATTAACATATTTGTCAATATTTACAAATAATTTGTACATAATTATTTTAAAAAAATCCGATAAAGTAAGCATTATTACTGTTATTAACATTTAATTTGTTGTTAACAATTTAAACATCTCCAAAATTAAAAAAAAAAAACTGTTTAAAAAATTTTGAATTATTCTTGTTACTTTTTTCTAGCTTTGCAGTTCTAACTATATACCTAATTTGGTAATTCACTAACCAACAGAACTCAACTGAGTTTCGATTAACTATCTGAAATTCGATTAACTATTGTAAATATACTATATACCTAAACTTTTTGGGAATCCTCTTTAAAATAATACAGAAATGTTTTTTGTAGAACAGAATATAAGGCTGCACATACCATAAATAAAATATATAGTAGAGAGTTAGAAAATCGAAACTTTTTCAATTTTAATAGTTTTTATAAGGTAAACTTACAAATAGGTAATGTTCTGTTCACCTCCAATATAAGAGGATGCTATATATTTCCTGCTTAAACAAAATATAAGTTATACAACATAAATTGTTAGAATTTTTTCTTTATACCTCAAGTCATATAATAAAAGTCTCAGGAAGTCTATGGTTAACCTTTAGTATAGTGTATTGAACTACAATTATTAGTGTTTAAATAAAATTCAAATATTTTTTAACACAAAATGTTTCAAAACTATATATAAACAACTGGAACAGGAAGTTAATGAAATTTTCTATTAAGAAAATCTAGAATTAGGTTCTGGAATTTGACCATTATAATAAAAACAGAAGCAACATCATTAAATTTTTAATTTCCTAATTATCATTTTCAATTTTTCCTTATAAATTAATAAATTAATTACGTAATTAAAAATTTTAAACTGATTAGTTTTTTTAAGCATCACATTATCACAATAATTTTTGATTGCAATCTGAATTTATAATTTTTATATCGGAATAACGACATTATACTAGGAAACAAAATTCACAACCTCATTCTAATAATCATACTTTCAATAGTTCTGCTCTAGCTAGAATAACTAATAAATTATTAAGGTTATCTTGTGGTATCCAGATTTTAATATATTGAGTTTTGGCATTAACTTTTAAGACCACTGAATCTTTCATATACAATAAACGAAAATAAAATCCAAGCATTCAGATCCATTTGATATCTCAATTTATTCGAAAAATAATACAGGAAACTATTTTTCCTGCCCTTTTTACCTTTTTTTTTTTGGGGATTATTCTAAATATCATAACTTCTTATAAATTTACATAATATGCTTAAAAAATTAAGTTATCTACAATAATTAATATTATTATTATTTTTGATTCAAAAATCGGTAATTCACTAAATAATTAAATATGATGATAATGTTTAAAAAAAAATCGATCATAGAATATTAAGAACAACATTGATAAATGGGTTAATTATATAAATTTTAAATATTTTATAGCATAAATTAAATTAATATCATTAATAATTACTCTTTAACGATTCAAATATGTGGATTTTTTTTTTATATTTAATTATGAAATAATAAAAAAAAAATCCAAATCTCAAGTGTGGATCAAGGTAAAGTTCAAGATTACATTCTCATATTTTTTGTTAACTAAGTACAGGTACTCATAAAGAACTGTTATAAATTAAGATAAAAATAATAATAAAGAAAAAGAGATCAATAACCTTTGGATATCAGGTAAATATGACGTTGGTCGTATATTTAATGCAAAAGTTCGATTTTTACATAGTATTATTCACACTTGAACTGCAACCTATATTTATTTTTACTTCTCCTCATCAAAAATAAAGAGAAAATATGTATTGGATTTAAATCGCCCCATGTATTTAAATTAAGATTCTTAAAATTAATTAATATTGTATGTCTTACTATAAAAAAGTGTGTATACTTATACAGTTTTAAAGAAAGCGCTACTGTGATTTCTAATTTCAATGACATTTATTTTTTTTAGTATATAATAGACGCGGCCAGACTTTTCTGGACAAAAGTCGACCCAACATGAAAATTGGAATTCAAGATCGACCTGAAATTAACATTACTTTTTTTGCAATTTTTAAATATGTATTGCATATCTCTTAAACACGTATATATATCAGTATACTCTGCAATTTGGTCATCAAATGTTGATACTACAGATTTTTATCATTACATCTAAATGTGACTTCGGAAATAATACTTCGATTATCCGAGCTTAATAATTCAGTAATAACTCTGTGTCTTCCCTGAAAATCAAGAATTATATTTAAATAGCGATCGACCGATAAACATCTAAAGATCGATCAGTGGATCGGGAACCATCGTTAGGCCACCCCTGAATGTTCTTCAATTTACCTTTTATTATATCAATTATAAAAGACATTCGATCTCATCGTGGAAAATTTTTCAGTACCACATTACTAAAAAAACAAATCAAATTAAAAACTTAAGATTTATATCAATTAAAATGTTTCCGTGAATTTGAGATTAAGAAAGTATGAATTTTTGAAAAAATAAAATTGTTTTATTTTATTTTATGATCGAAATTTGCTGCATCTCATTATCCCATGACTTTGCATATATAAATATAGTTGTTATTATATCTACATAAAAGCGCAGAAAAAAAAGCTTTCTTTGAATGATATGCCATAATGATCTTTGAATGTAGAAAAGCAAATCACTTTCAATTGAGGAGCTTTAAATCAATATATTTAGTACGTTGTGTTTGTAGTTGAGTGTTTTTTTTTTAGTTTTTTTTTTCCATTTTTCAACATAAAATAACAAGAAAATTGCTTTGGTCTAATTCATTAAATATTTACAATATAATATGAAAACCTTGGCCTAGTGATGCGGGAAGGCAAAAATGAATTCCGAATATCTTTATTATTATTTGAATTAATTTCTCTATACCAAACAAAAAACTCAAAAAATAAATAAAAAAATTTAATTCCGGAAGAATTTAAAAACCAGTTACATTGTGGTATCAATATTTTATCAATATGCAAATTTTAAAAGATAACTAGGTCTAGCAAGAGTGATTTTTATTTTTTTTTTTTTGTAAAATAAAAATTTTTAATTAAAGAAATAGATTTTAAAATTTGCTAAACATTAAAAAAATGTATTTTTGAAAACAAATATCCCGTTTTAAATTTTTTATTCAATTTTTATTGGAAAAAAACTTGTTGACCGTCATGGCGCAGCGGCATAGTCATTAACCCTATATTATAAGACTTTGAGTGGGGTGGCATAAATCAAAGTTATTTCTTTTTTCAAAATATGAGGAAATTTAACAATTTAACTTTTCTTGAATCCAACTATTATATAGTTAGATGATTGAGATTTTTTAATTTTCATTGCAGTAATTTTCCATTTCTATTGCAACTTAAAATAATTATAAGAAGTCGTAATAGAAAATATAAAAATCTATATTTAGAAAATAAAAATAAAAATTACAATAATAACATAATGGTTTGGTTGAGAATGATTAGTTCAAGGCATCTAATTGTAGTGTTGTGGTTGAAATGTTAAGATTGAAGCTTGTAAAATATTGATTTTTTCTATTGGATAAATTTAAACTTAACTTTTATATTCAAAATTTGAAAAAATAATATAGAAATGATATGAGGTGGTATACTTAAGTAAAGTATATTTTCCTACATTATCATCCTATTTACACTTATAAAAATTTTGAATACCAAGATTTTGAATGAAAGTAATACATAATACTATTTTTGTAATTTAGGTATGATACATATTTTTCTTACTATAAGTTTTTATTTAAAAAAAAAATGCACTACAAAACCATGAATAGTTTATTACCCGAAGATTGTCAATGAAAAACTAAAAAAAAAAAATGAAATTAAAAACTAGTTTTTAAATAATTTAATTGAAAATAATATATTCTTTAAATAATAATAATAATACGTTAAGTTATTCTTTCAATAAAACTAATGAAAACTAATAAACATATTTTTTAAGTTTAAACACCTTTCAATTGGCTCTATGTTATATGTCCCATATTTTTAAATCCCACTTCTCAAAATGACATAATATGTGAAAAATATGTCATAAAGTAAAGACTGGAATTATTTCAAAATGAAAAAACTTCAACAATTTGTAATTAATAATTTCGGCTTTCTTTAAGGATATCATCCTGTCTAAATGTAAAAACAAAATCAGTATAGATTGTAGAGCAGACATCTTAGATTTTCAGAGAAGACATCTTAGGAAATTCTAAAATTCTTACTGACCTTTATATAAAATATAATCAAGATCCATACTAGACTCCTTATGCAACTTGACTGCTTAAAAATAATACAAGATGACGATGACTGTACCATGTATTAGTAATCTCCTAGTAGTGAGACAACAGATTGACAACTGACAATGTCTACTAAAACAAAAAGAAATTAGTTTTTTATCTTGAAGACCATGTTTAAAGAGTTTATAAGATGAAGTTGTTGTTTTTACATATATAAATTTAAATCAATCTTATGCTTATGTTATAATCAAAATATGGTCATCTTGTGATACCAATATAACATAAAATAATAAAATACTATTAAATAATAATGCAACAAAACGAGTCATCATCTAGTTATTATTATTTTTACAGATATTGAATTTTTTAACTATCTAGAGCAGTGTTTCTAAATGTGAGTCCCACGCCCTACAAGTGGACAATTTCATTTCTACAGGCAACAATTCGGAGATGAACATATCTAGAGTTTTCATAACTAAACAATTACTACAATTTATTAAAAATAGAATCATTGGTATAGATAAGAATATAGAAATTAATCAAACGAATATTTACGACCATTGCTTTAAAGTGAGAATTTCAAAAATTCTTACGTAGGGCATGATGCAGTGATCTAGAGATTCATTAAAAGTACATATTACGTTTACGTATGTACCTAAATTTAAATAAAATAAATTCAATTTTTGAAACTTGAAAAATTGTAAGTATCAGCTAAATCTCTGTTCTTGACGCATATTAGATTTAGATTTAAATGATAATTTAATTCCATGTTATATAAAAGTTATACTTGTCCAAAATTCTTGTATAACAACCATATCGGAACTTCTATTTTTATTCAATTTCTTATTTTTTCTTATCTAAAAATAATTTGCTAATGAACAAAAAAAATTTTATTAACAGAATTTTCCTTATGAAATTCTTTCAAGTAAAACAACATACCTCTATTTTTAAATAAAATATTTTACTTGTTTTTCATGCATTCATCAAAGAACAATTAGTTAATTTTAAAAACCATTTAAAAAATATATTATTTCATAATATCATCACTACTAGACAGGTGCAAAGTCTGTTTTCATTCATTAATTCTGGTTTTTAACATTTTCTAAGAAATATGTATAATTAATGACAGGCCAACGAATTAATAATATTACTATTAGTTAGAATATTTTGTTTTATTATAATATTTAATTTTAATAAAATAATAAATTTAATAATCTATTAATGTACTTAGGAGTAGGAAAAACGATTTTAGATTATTTCTAAATTATTTAAATTAATTCAAAATTTCATAACATAAAAATCGACCTATCTGTTAGTGTTGATCGTACTATAAAATTATTACCATCTGATTATTATTCTGCAAAATGTTATTACGTGTATCCGTTCCGACAAAATTTAAAGAAAATATGTTAAAAAAAATGTATGTACGTACAATATGCATATATATATATACTAGTAATTCTTACGTCAAATTGTATTGAAATATTTAAATGCGTCATGCTGGAATTCTTTTTATTATATGTATATGGTGTTGGTAAATAGTAGAAATCTTATTATGATTTGAGCTTATAGCCCAAAGTAAACCTTTGAAAATTTTAGCAAATCAGGTTAAATCAGAGGAATCGGCTTTAAAGAGGAATAAGAAAGAAATTTTTGAGGAGGAACCAAATCAAAATAAATGTATGCGTTTGCTTTTACTAAAATTGTGGTTTTTAAAAATAGATCAAATCCCTAAAATTAAAATAATAGGTATATGGTTTATTAAAATAAATCAAATCCCTATTAGTTCCCATTCAAACGAAAATCAAATGACAAATTCACTTCATATTGTGTTCCACAATGTTCAATGTAGTTTCTTTTGCAAGCCAAAATTTTACTTAGAATAGATACTTTGAAAAGTTACAATGAAAAGGAAGTATCGCTTACAATACTTAAACTGCTGTTACGCTAATTACAAAAGTATTAAAATTAGTTTTTAAAATCAATATATTTTCGTGGCCGACTGATACACAGTCAAAGTCTTTTGTCATTTATATTCGACACTCGTTTGCTTAACAAAATTTTTGGATGTTATAATAAAAGGAAATATCTAGCCATAGTATGCGTGCAATACATATGATGATGTAATTTTACTCAAGCTTATCAAAATCTACTAATCATCTTTTATTTATATGTAAAATTTCAACATAGATTTTTATAATCTATTAATTCTTGAATTAACTAACTTATAACGTTTTCCAAAACTGCATTTACATATTTTAATTAAATTTCTTATAATATAATATTTTATTAATAAATTCATACCTATAAAGGTATAATTTTAATTTTTAAAAGACTTCATATTAAAATTTATTTCGAAATTTAACCTTAATCGATTCTTCTAGACGTTTTAGAAAAAGTTTTGTTTTCGCATTATATTCAGGGGTGAACTGGCAAGAATAAATAATGCGTACACTTTACTGCTTACATAAAATTTAAAATTCTTTAAAAATATACAAATTTAATGAAAATGTTATATAGATATACCTACTACCCAAAATATTTAACTTATTTCGATTTGGTTTTGGGTCATATTTCATAGAGATATTAAATTTATATTTACAAATAATATTTGGACTAATATTTATATGAAATATTAAAAGAATAATTAATTAATTATAAAATAATTTCAGCCAAGTAGAGTTTTTTGTATGGTGGTCGTTTTGCATCAAATATTTTACGCCGCCGACATTTATCATGAACTGTATTCAATTTAAGAAAGTTAGAATAATTAAAAAGATGTGTTAAATTTTTAAATATCCTGCAAATTCATTTATGTAATTTTATTATTCTATATTCCCATGAACAACAGTTCTATATGAAGTTGATACACCACTCACTTGTTGCTCAGTGCAGTCAGCAATCATCTTGTTTGTAATACATAATAGAAACTAACTAAGTATAATATAATAAATATAATAATAATAAATAGTAATAATAATAATAATAATCTATTAAAAATCTGATGTTATTTGTTTGTACTTAACTAAAAATTAACAAACATTTTCATTAATTGATGGAAAACTTTTGCCTGCTATTTTCATTAATGAAAAAGCTTTTAACATTATTATGAAATTCTTGTTTTTAACCTAAAAACTGGTTAGTCATAATAAATTTGAAGGTATCAAAGTTCATGCTTACCAAACTTTAATTTTTACAGTTTTTAGTTATTTTCAACACGACAATAAAATCCCCAAATGTAATATTTGCAACTTCTTATCTCTTCATGTAATAAAAATAAGTAAAAAAAAAACCACCCAAAATGGGCAAAAAATTATATTCTATGTTAAGAATAAGATATTTAACAACAATTTTCTTAAATTTTTAATTTATTCAATTATTATACTCATAAATAATAGTTTGACAAAATAAAAAAAAAGTCTTCTTTTCAAATCATAATCGCAACAATAAAAACTTTTGTGGCCTTATTTAAGTTGTTCAAAGGTAATTAAAATTAAATATACTAAAATGAAATTATGTAGAAAAAAATATTTTTATTACAAGCAAAATGCAAAAATTAATCATTGAGCTTCTAATTGCAAACAAGTTCATTGATCAAGTCGTATTAATTAAAAGTTTATTATAAAATATTTCACGGCACGAAGCATTTATTGGAACAGAACTTAAGCTTCAAAACTCTTCAAATTATGCAAAAAATTAAAAAAAAATAAATAAATAAAAACATTAAACTTAAAAAATCATATACGCAATAAAATTATTACATAAATTATTATATAAACATATTTTAAACAAATTTTATGGTCATTAACGAGAATAATTTGTAAAAGTTTGTAAACATAATTTTTAAGTCTTGGCCCAAAAAACTTTTAATGCACATCATCATTATTTTAGTCAGCAACTTGTATATTTTAGTTAAAATTAAAATGCAAATTTTTTTTTCGCGCCTATAAAAAAAAAAAAAATAATTTAACTAATTTGAAGAATTATTATGTAACAAAATATTTTAAGATATTTATGTACAAGAGTTCTTAATAGTTATGTAATATTGTTTTTATAATTAGTTATGTTACACATACATATTTTACATAATAAATTTTAAATCGAATGATTTGTAAATAACTAACAAGTATTATACATATTTTGTAGTTAAAAAATTTTTTTGTTTGTTCGAATTTTCTATTCATTAAATTTATGATTTATGTAGTCTTATGAATTAAATGAATCGTTACAAGAAAAAAAAATTTCACAATAATTGAAAAATTAACATTTACAATCAACTGCTTCCGAATTATGTTTGTATGTCTGGTATATGGTACATATTAAATATAGAATTTATTTATCATAAAATTAAAATTAATTAACATAAAATTTAATATTATATTTTACATTTTTAATTTCAACGGGAATTTATACCCAACTAAACTACATTATATTGATAAATATTTTATTATATTTTCCGCCAAAAAAAAAACCGTAGGTAAAATTGTAAATTTTTAATCTTTTGTTATGCCATTAACTGTTTTCATCATTACGGTATAATGGTATTTATATTACTGTACGTGTACGTCATGATTGTCAAGAAATCCTTATCATATAAGATAACAGAGCTGTTTAACAGGTTGTTTAACATCTTCTACCCGAAAGCACGGAAATTTTAAATTTCTTCACCCATTTGATAAAATTGGTTCAAATTTAAAATCAAAATAAACAATATATTTTTTTTAATATTAGAAATTTTAAAATTGGGATTAAGATTATTAAATTTCTATTAATTATGATTAAATGAAGCATATCAACCTTATCACCCGTAAAAAAACAAGAATTATTATGATTTTAAACAAAAATGCACAATCTTTGTTCTTCGACACTGGAAGTCGCAATATATTTGCATTATCATAAATTTGTATCCAGTCCCAATTTTGATCGTAGTGTAAAATTACACTTTTTTGTTTCAATTTACAGAATTTATTTGAATAGAAATAGCAATTTTTAATAATAATTTTATTTTTTTTTTTGTCTTTTTATTATTGTGTGATTATTTTGAAAGAATTAAATAACCATAAAATTATTAACTTGACTGTAAAAGCCAAGCCTAAAAATATTGCATATAACAGCAATACTGTCGTTGTTAACGTAAAAGGCGTATCTGCATTTTTCTTATTTTTAGTTTAGGTCTCATTTCCTTCAATATTATGGATATTGCTTTTAAAAAAGTTAAACCAACAGACTCAACTTTTTTTTGCTGATATGCATATTTTGTGTTATTTTTTGGCAGATTTATTACAGAAAACAGTAATTTTTCTTTTTGGAAAAGTTGCTGGCCTGTTACTCAAATGATTCAAAATTTTTTAAAACACGCCTTTTATGCTAACAACGACAGAATGTACCTACATAATTGAACTTAATTGAAAATGTTAGAAACAAATAAAATTTAATAAAAAAAACTATAAAATACATTTAGTTAAATTTTTCGCTGTACATTTTTATGAATAATTACTCAAATAATTTATTTCCACATTACTTTTTCAATAGGTTTTTTTTTTGTTTTCATATTATTAGTTATAGTAAATGCAAGAAATAAATATTATGATAGATTATTTATTTATCGGCGAAATAAATCGGCGAAAATTAGTGTTGGTAATTTGCCTAATAATCTTATTTCATTTGAATAAACCATAAAGTATTGATTTTATGTAACATAAACAAAACATCTAGAAGATGTGTGAATGTATATAAATACAATTGTTGGTGTAACAAAATTTTGTATTTTATTTCTATTACATTATGTATACATTTATAATAATGACAATATTTTGATGTTTGCAACTTAATGTTTTTTTTTAATTATTTATTTTATTTTAATTATTATAATTATATTGCAATGTTTTTGCATATTACAATAGTCATAAAAACAAACTATCTTAAAATAATACAAGGATGCGACAAATTAAAAATTTTTATTTTAACAATATAACAATTTTAATCAATTTTAAAAATTTTATTATAATTCTATTAAAAAAAATATACTTAAAAAAAATTATGTTGAAAATACATTTGATACTGTTTTACTTTTTGTCGGTCGTCACGGTATAGTGACATTATCGTTATCCTATATGTGGATTCAAATCTAACCTTAGGATAGAATTTGCATAAAATTTTCAACTTGATCTAAGTGTTTGTGTTGTTTTCGTTACAAATAATATTCAATATTAATTCAGCTTCTAATTTTAAACTTAAACAAATTTCATAATTATCCATAAGTTAATTATAAAAAAAAATTATTATTAGAACATATTTTAATGTCCAAATGTGTTTGAGTTATATGCAAAAATAAAAACATACGTCCAACAAATAAATAATTTTTTGCATCATCTTAGAAAAACGCTTATTCATATGTTTATGCAGGAAGTAAAAAATCAATTATAATAATATTTTCAAACACTTTTAAGATTATTCCCAATATTTTAAGTACAATGCGCAATGGTGTTAGTTGTACTTAAACGTTTATTTTAGTGTAAATCGTTTAATGTGAAGGAAGTCCCTAAAAATAAGGTAATACAAATTATTAGGTATAATTAATATTTGTTTAGTCTATGAAAACTTCAGTTTTTAAATAGTAAAAAAGAAAATATTAATTATTTCCATACTTAGATCATCAAAAAGTGAAAGTCTTTTGAAAAAACAAATAACTTATTATCTATTTAGCAACACATTATAAGAACATGTTATATTCTTTCTTAAGGGTGATAAAATTTATGACGGCTAATTATTGTATATTAATTTGATATTAGTATATTTAAATTATTATATTAATTTTTATTCATTCAGCTTGATTACATTTTAATTAATTTGAAATTAAATCTGCAGGGTTTACTTAAACAACTTAGATCGTTGTTTCCAGCTGCCAATTGAGAAATTAAACGTTTTATTAATTGCTTCAATAATATTCAAGAGATTTAAAAGTCTGAATAAATCTTCTGTTTTTGTAATTCTTTTTTTACACCCTATAATTATTATTTATATTTATAATTTCCTTTTTTAATTAACTAATTGTTGTCGCGGTCAAAAATACTTTTAATTTTAATGTGATTGTCTACTTCTTAACTGAATCTAAATTTGTGTTAAAAAAGGCTCCATTAATTTGTGTTAGAAAAAGGCTCATATTGCATTCAAGTGAATTATTGAATTTTTAGTTTTCAATTTACAAAAAAAACATATATGAAATTAGCTAAATTATTATACAGTGAACAAAAAGATAAGTAATCAAATATTAATATTAACATTTATGTTTGCTAAACTCAATTACAATACTTAAATCTGCTCATTGGATTGATAAATTGTATTTTTGATTAGTCATTAATTTAAATATAAAAAACAAATAGAAATTGGTGTATAATATATAGGTACACAAATTGTAATTATTTGGGTTACAAAAAAAAGAAAGCACTGCAAAAAGAAATACTCATTAACATTATTTATTAAGTTATTATTCTTGTTTCACGGTAATGTTCTAATCAATTTATAAAATGTGTTTCAATGAATTTATTTGACATTAAAATACCAAAATTTTATAAAGTTAAAATGAAGGTTAGCCTAATGCAGTCCTCTTTAGGTGACAAGAAAATTAAATAAAAATTGACTATAAAAGAAAAAAATTCAAAAAATTATAATTTACACGTAATTAATATTAAATTTCCATCTTTTATTTGTTGAAAGTGTAGCATAAAAAAAATCACTACAAAGAAAATAAACTTCATCTGCCTAATTAATTGTAAAAAAAAAAATGTAAATGTTAAATGTTATTTTGTTTTCATTAAAAATCTTTTATTGAAGTTTAATTTCTAACAAGTTTCTTGATTATTATGTAAAAGTACTTGAAATTAAAAAAGTATAAGAAAAAAAAAATTCTCAGACAGGTCAATCACGTTCTTCTTAGATAAATATTTATTTATTATTATTTTTTTCAATTTATCTAAATTAATCTTTAAGTCAAATTATAAAAAATAAATAAAAATTAAAAAAAAAAAAAAAATGCTTGTAATAATAATACTGAAAATGTAAGTCAAGTTCAAATGAAAGTAAACCATACAAAGATCATAGATGAATGGAAATATCATTTTGGAGTACGTTTATTTTTTTTAATATTTTGTTTTTTTTTAATGTATCTAAATTACCAATTTGTTTATTGTAAAATTACCGGTAAAATAATAAAAAAAAAAAATCTCTCTCATATGTGAAGTTTAAAAAAAAAAAAAAATTATTCTTTTTTTTTCTTTTTATTAAGAGGGCAAATTAGTTTTCTAAAAGCCTAAAAATATAAATAGAAAAAAAAAATTGAAGGTAAACACTGTCTATATTTAAATTAAGTTCGTGAATTTTTTTTTATTTTTTTTTTATTACTTCTTCTTTTTCTTGTTGTTATTATTATTATTGTTATTATTATTATTATTATTTTTAGATTAAAGCTTTTATTAAAACATGATTACTAAAATAATTAGTAAAATAAAGATTTGAATGGTTATATTATGTTATAAATGTATTTTTGTGAAATTAGAATTTTTGTTAGATTACAATATTATATTTTAAATATGACAAAATATATGTTACATTATAATAATATCAAATATATATATAATAGATTATCGGATATTCCTTTAATTATCAAATGGATCTAGCACCTTTTTTATAGAAATATTTAACAAATTTATGTTAAATATTACATTGCTTAAATTTTGAGTGCTGAGGTTTGTATATTTGCTTTCTATGATTACTTTAAATGTTTCATAATACTTAATGGACAAAAACGATGGAATATTTTCTGCGAAAAAATATTGTCTATTTAATATTATTTATCTGCAACAAAATTTTGACTATAGTTTCTAAATTTATTCTAATATAAACATGAAATCGACAGTAATTTATGTACAACAAATAATATATTTATTTTATATGTATATAATAAATATTTATTATTCTATATTGTATATAATAAATTATTATTTTGGTATGTAACAAGAGTTATTGAGTCAACTACTTTCTTAACTTATAACTTAAGAGAATAAACTTTTTTTTTCCTTACTTGTTTGTTATATGGAAAATAAAAATTCCTTATCAATTAATCACTATACAAGTTCATAATCGTAAAATTACCTTTCTCTACGATATAGTAATTACATGTAATATACATTTATGTACGTAACCAAATCTTAGTCATCTTATATTTATTTTAGTTACTTGATTTTCAGGGTGGGTATTAATTATTTATTATAAATCTAATTCACGTAATTGTATATAACTAATGTATTCTTCTATTGGCCGACGCGGCGGTTCTCCACTTAGAATAATATAAGACCTGACGAACCTACAATTAGATATGAATAAATTTTTTTTGGTTCCAAACAAATTTATATATTTAATATGTACAAATTTATGTATTTAATATATATGGTTATAGATTTATTTTTTATTCTTCTAGCATTAGTTTTTTATTTATATTCTTAGTATCAACTTATTCAGTACACATTATTTTTATTTTCGCAACTGATATTCCGCTAAAAAAAATATAAGAAAATATTATGTTCTCAAAATGTTTTAAGTTTAATTTATTGCATAACTGAATACTTAAGAGACATTTTTTTCCGTGATTTAAATTGACATAAAAATTAGAATTCCAATTTTTTTTTTCAGTATTTTCCTATAACATTCTTTCCTTCCTTTTTGTGGTAATTTTTTTTTTTTTTTCCATGAAAACTAAAAGTTTACTTGTTTGATTTTATGCAATAAAAAATATTCAGGGCAAAAATTATCTTTAAAGTTATTTTTAAAGACTATATGAATACATATTAATTTTGTTTAAAAAAAAAAAAAAAATTACGAAAGATTGTAATAAAATTTGAAATTAATTGAATCGCTACTATCTTATTGATACATTTAGGTTTATAAGAACCACAAAATATTACAGAATAACGATAAATTTGCACGCATAAAAACTATGAATTAATAATAAAAAAAAAAATACATAGTATCATGATTTTTATCTTCAATATTGAATCTAATTGAAATTTCAAAACATTGATATGTGTTTGTTTTTTTACTATTTATTTGAACAAAGACTTATTAAAATATGTAATAATTAAAATTTAACTTTAAAAATCAAGTAGTTAGTAACTTCCAGTAACTCCGTCTGAATCCGTGACAGATGAGTGTTTTTTTTTGATGAATGAAAACTTCATTTAATACAAATAACTAAACACATTAAGCATATTTCAATTTTACGGTTGTGTTTCGAAATTAGTAAATAAGTAAACAGATTCAGATTCAAAACATTAATGTGATTTATAATTTAGTTTCGATTTTTCTAAAAAAAGATTTTAGATCATGCATCTACTATATATTAAACATTTGAAATCTCTTTTTTAATTGTAAGTTTTGTGTATGATAAGATCAATTCCTTTTTTATTTAGAAAATTTTATATCAACCAAAACATTTATCCGTTCATTTGAGGATCAGTATCTGGTACTTTCAAAATATGTATAATAATATTTTCTCGATAATTAATTATTAATTGTTAATATAAAAAAAAAATAAAAAAATTAAAAATTAATAATATTCTTTAATTTTATAAAAAAAATTTCATATGGCATTTATTACATAGGCGTAACGAAATGAAATATTTTCAAAAAAGCTTAGTTTTTCTATGTAAGCTTAGCATAGTTAAAAAAAATGAGAGATGGTAAGTTTTAATTTTCGCTCTTGCTCTCATTTAAAATTTAAATAAAATTTAAACTTTTATTCTACATTTAAAATTTATTGAAGGATTTAAAATCAAATGTTTGATTAGAAATCGGCTGAGTCGTCTATTATCATTAGATTGAAACGCATCAAGAAAACTTTAAATGAAATAAGTCAATATTGAAAAAAAAAAAATTAATTTTTATAATTAAATAAAGGAAAATTTTATTTTAAAGCTTCTAAGTGAAAGTGAATAATATCCTTTTGTTATATAATGTTTATTTGATTAAAAAAAGGACATTTTTATTAAAAGTCTTTTTTTTTTTGAAAACTAAAAAAGGATACAAAAAATGTGAGTTTTCCAAAAAAATTTAATCAAATTTAAAAATGTGAAATATTTTAAATTAAAAAAAAAATATATACCTAGGTCAGAAAAACAAAAGACTTAAGGGAGAAACTTTTCCTTAAAATAAAAATTTTTTTGATTAATAATTTTAAAGGACTTTTATTAATAAAAAAGAATAATAACTAAAAATTTAAAACAATTAAATGTGGAATTTGTGTGCTATAATTTTGGAGAAATATTTTTCGACTATTTGAAATTTTATTTCCAATCTAAACCGCAGAAATTATTGTAAAATGGATTTTAATAAATATCTTCAAAGAAGTTGCAACATATTTTTTAAAATTTTTTTATTTATTTAAATTTTTATTTTTAATGTGTGAGATCATGAAATTTAATCTAGTATTAAATTATTTTATCAATCTGTTAAGAATTTTTAATTCGATTTTTGGCTGAAGTTCAAATTATTCAGCTAGCCTAGCATTTGTATGACTTTTATGCTCATTTATTCTCATTTAGGGTATAAAATTATAGAAATGGAATTAACGGAATAACGTTAGTATTTAGATAGTTCTATCGATCTTTATTATAGATTATAGTTACTAACATTATTTCATTAATGAACAATTTTTTTTACTAAATATGTTTCCGTTATCGCAACGCAATAATAATGACGATTAATTGCCAATATTTTAAATTGAAATTAGGTAGGAAGCTAAAATAAAAAAATGTTCATATTATGTACTACACTAAAAAATTAAAATTTATTTCTAATTTAATTATGTGTTAATAAAGTACTTAACACTTAAATGACACGGTAATTCACGATCACAATTTGTTTTCTTGTAATTGTACCATTAACCTTATATATAAATTTATTAAAATATAAACTATGATAATAACTTTTAAAAATTTAAAAATAAAATTTTGTGTAATTTTTAATTTTTTTTTTATTATTATTTTCAAAATAGTATAATTTCAAATTTATTTTTGACCTAAATAATTTTTTTTTTTTACATAAAAATTAATTAACTGCCGTTAAGCTAATAAATATTATAAGTAAAATAAATTCCGTGAAAGCTTAAAACAAGAATTCCCAATATGAGATACCTATGTGTACCTAACAATATCAGAACTTTTTACATATTTTTGTGTGTCTCTGTCAATATGTTTTTTTTTTATGCACGATCTTTAAAAAAAACTATATTTATTTTAGGAAATATTAATTTTTTAACATATTGCACAAGAACCTTTAAAAAAATTTTAAATTATGATGTGTAAAAATTTATGGAAAATATAAATACCTATACTAAATAGAATTTATACTTAGTAATTTCATAATAACCCCATTAGGGTAAATTAATTTTAGTTCTTCAAACTTGTGATTTTTAATTTAAGAGTTTTGTTTTTAAAAAAATAATCATAAAATGAAAATTTACTTTTAAACGTATTTGTGACATGCAGAAAAATGATGAAAAATCATTTACATGACACAGAATCTCATGATTTTTTTTTATTTTATATTAAAAATTTCACAATAACGATAAAATAAATTTTTATTTTTTTTTTTAAATTTAACAGTGTAATCGTAATGAAGCATTAAAATGGTAAATAGCGGTGAAAAATTATAATTTTTATTGATTTTTTTTCTTAAAATACTGAAATGACAAAATATAATATTGAATTTTTTGATTATTTAAAATTAAAAAAATTAAAAAGTAATAAGTAGTTTATATTAATTTTATGTTTCGCATAATAAGCAAAACTATTTATTTAGCATGTATTTTTTTTTTGTCTAATCATAAAAATTACTCAAACAATAAAACAATTATTTAATTTTACTATTCTGTTTTTTATATTTTCCGTACAAAATAATAATTAAAAGTGAAATTCTCCATATAATTGAAATTCAAGTGCATATTCAATTTAAAAAAAAATCCTTAATTTTGAAATACAAGTCTGAATGCAGGTGTTTCTATTTTAAAAATCCATATTTTTTTCACTAAAAACTGAAAATTTTGTTAGAATATTTTTCAAATAATTGCTTTGCATTTCAATACACCTTAGTAAGGTAAATTCAAAATTTTACATCTAATAATGTTTTTTTTTGTACTTTTATCCTTTATCTTAATAAAAATATAAAATAATAACACGGGTTGCGCTTTCATCAGCATGATGTAGTTAAGTACATAGATAAAAAAAAGATTCCAAATTTAAAGTATTGTATTCGAATAACATTCTTAATGTAAAAGAAATAATAATAAAACATAAATATATTATCTATAAAATATTTGTAATTAATTTTATTGAAATTTGTTGTTTTGTTAGCGGTGTTATTCTTTTTAATAAATAAAAAATTAAAAATCAAAAAACTTTATTGCATCTTAATTTTGTTTTATTTTTCGTTGGCTCATTTTTGCTGCATCTTAAATTATTTATTAAAATTTAATCGATTAAATAATTACAAATGTGTTAAACAATATTAAATTAGATATTATAATTTTAAATTATTTGATCGATTAAAATTATAATATATAATTTAATATTGTTTAATCGTCTGAAAGCCTACTGCAAATATATTCTTTCGAAACCCTGTTACAAATACAAACTTTTTTTTCATAAATTTTCCACAAAAAAAAAAAAACGTATATAAACAGGATATCAGTAATGTCTAATTAAGAATCAGAAAAATTAATTAACACCCAGAATAATTAATATTTTCAATAAGTAATTATTATAATACCAAAATATTTAGTGATATACGTAAAATGTACATCATATAAAAACATATTTTAAATTTTCACAATTTCTGATCTGACGCCATTATAGAATTATAATTTCTGACTATTTTATAAATTTTTGGATAATTATAAATTATTTTCTATTCCGACAATATTTATTGATAAATTGCTTTTTTTTCTTGTTTTTTTAATTAAGCAGTCTGTCTTCGAAGATTCATATTTTAAATATTTAAAAAAATTTTTTCTTTAATGAAGGTCAACTCCAAAAAAAAAAAAATTTAATTTAATTCAATTCCGTATACCTTTCTTGAACAATAAACTTATTATCTTAAAAATATAACAATTATTTTAAAAACAAATATTAAAAATATATTATTCATCAATTTACCTTGCATCAACATATTAAAAATTGTTATACCAAACTTATATAAATTTCCGAATTGACCCTCCCATAAAAATTATTTTAGAGATTAAATTGGAATTATATAATTGAAAATTTTGCTAATATCGAGGACGTTTTGTTTGAAAAATTAAAATTTATAAAATGTTTTCATTTATAATTTTTAAAAATTTGTACAAATTTACAAAACTGTGAGAAGCATACACACATGAATCTACGTACTTAAAACAAAATTAAGAATTTTCAACAAAACAATAACAATGTTTTATGTTATGAATTATACATTTTATAGATCTACGTGTTCTATATTTGCTATCCGAAAATAAAATCAATTATTCATTTTCTGTTTTTTTTTTGGATAATAATTCCTACGTCACAATCTAAATAAGTGAGTAGATAATTTAAGATATCGTTAATAATTGTAAAAATGAGTCTTGCGGGCGTAACATCATGACAATTTAAATTAGATTTTATGCATTAATTTCTAAAAATTAATTATTTTTCTAATCACTTTTCGACTATGCTTTTTTTTTTCGCTGATTGATACCTTTATATTTCACGTGTACGCGATTGGAATTTTTAATTATTATATTTTTTTAATTTATTTATTTTTTTGTTCTGTAATAAAATCAACCGTGTAATAGAATTAACACAAAATCAGAAATTCTAATTAAGCTTGTGTTATTGTTATGTTCAAGTTCAAACATAAAAAAAAATAATAATCTATTTCCAGCAATAAATAGAAATAATTTTGTCTTCTTTTTTGAATTAGTTAGTTAATATTAAATATTAATCAACGATATATGCCAAAAATATTTTTCTATTTATTTAATGCCGATATGATTAGTACCAAATGCTTTGGAACATTTCGAATAAAAATTTTCAAAATTTATAGTTTTTAATCTGTTTTGAAAATATTTAATATTCGCTAAAATAATATATTATGTACTTCAAAAGTATTAAAATAAAAATTCAATAATAAGTTTTTATTAATTTTTTATTGCGTAGGTACAGAATTTAATAAAAAACAAAATGTTCGTATAAATTAAAAGAAAATTCTATTATTTTTTTTTAAATTAAGTTTTAGTTTTTTTTTTTTCAAATCACAAAGGGTCGGGGACAAAAAATAAACTTATTTGAAATTTAAATTAATTTGATTAATATTACACACATTTTTTGCACTTTATTTTGTGAATAATGCATACGAAATGTTTATTTAAATTTCATATAGTCATTATCCGAAACCAACCAACATAAAACCACAGAAAAATATAGTACACACAAAGGAATAATTTCATACAACTGTTTTAAGTTCGAAATTGCATAGATTTTGTTTCAATTTAAGCACAATTTTTACTATCAAATGGAGCTGAAATACAGCTGTTACTTTTCATTCTTAAAAAAGTTGTATGAAATTATTCCTTTGTGTTTACTATATTTCTATATTTCTCTGTGATAAAACCTAATGCTTATAGGATAAAAATATTAATTTTTTTTTTTTTTTTATTCTATCGTTTATTTAAATATTTAACCCAATGAAATAAAGATATTATAAATCAAAAATGTCCTTGAAATAGAATGAAAAAAATGTGTGAGAAAGTTTTGAAGAAACATTTTTGATTCTTTATTTCTATTTCACATTGATTGGAGTAGAAGTAAAATAAAATTTGAACCGTTTTCGGCAACGCATCTATGATTTTGCGACCTTGAGCTCGTGGTTGTCTATGTGTTGATAATTAAAAGAAAGAATTTTCAGTCTGAGTAGAAGAAAGACTATTAAAAAATCAGTTAGAGTTAGAAAAGGTATTATTTCGTAAGAACTTCTAGTGGATGTACAAAAGACAACTATATGTACTATTATGTCTTTTACAACAAAAAATTGGATATAACATGTTTGTTGTATCTATATAAAGCACGAAAAAAAAAACAATAATTATCCAGTAACTGGTAAAGTAGTTGATTAACTTATGAATAAAGTTGGAATCAAAATAAAATAATTTAAAAATTTATAATAATAATTAAAATTACACTTCTTATAGGAAAATATTAGACAAATATTATACAAATGTATACATACATTAAATGTAAAAATTTTTTCAATTCATTTATTTTTTTTTTTTTTTACAGATTATTCAATTTTTAAAATTTTGTGGTCAACAATAATAATACATTAAAATTAAATTGTTTAGATTTAGTAAAAATGGGAGCAGAAACTAAAAATATACCAGTGCCTCGTTGTACAACACATTTATTAGATACAACAGCACCATTTATTGACATTACAACAAATAGAATAGAAACCGAATATGATTCAACTGATTTAAAGTTAAAAGAAAAATCACAATTAGAAAATAATAATTTAAATTTATTAGAAAATTTAGATGATAAAAATAAAATAGCTAAAGATGGCAATCACCATTCACATACAACAATTAATACTGGAACAGAAATTCTAGGCACTGATCATACATTTGTAAGAAGAATTGTATGGTTTAATGCTATCGGTTTCTTATTTTTACATATTGCTGGATTTATTGGCCTAAGTATATTAATATTAGGCTATACCAAGTTTATGACCGCACTTTATTGTAAGTATAATAAGTAATTGATTGATTGAAAATTAAAGTTATATTATGTATGAATGAGTATCATCAGATTACAAAGAAATACACATCTCCAGCGAAATAATTTTTTTTATATTTATAATGAATAAGTACTATCTACTATGAGCATATGTTAAATTTCCATTTATAATATAATTGGTACAGTTTAAACAAAAATCAAAATTTAGTAAATATTAATTAGCCTTCAGTAAAATATTATATAATTTGAACGTAATTTTATTCAAATTAACTAAATTCTATTTTAATTTTTAAAAATTAATGAATTGTTCGTTTTTGTGTCAAGTCTTCTGCTATCCTGGGACAATTCTCGGATTGAATATTTAAACACTTCATTTTTATTATACTGAATGAATTTAATTTTTTTGATAGTATTATAAGTATAGTATTAATTAAATAATAAACGGTTTATAATTTTTATCTAAAGACATTATAAATGATATTGTTTTTCTACCATCTTAAAAATTATATTATAGTCTCTGTTGCTTACAGACACCATTATGTGAACATTTTTCAATTTCATATTAAAACGATTCACTTCGAGTATTTCCTTGGTTTTGAATGATCATTATTTGGTACAGTACCAGTATCGCTTCGCTTGATTTTTTTACAAGGCTAAGAACAATCGATGTACTGGAAAGCGCTATTAATAAACATATATATAAACATAAAAAAAAATTTAAGCTAAATTCATAGTGAAACTTTTTGTTTTTTATTTTAAGTCATTTTCCTGACAATGGCAAGTGGAATGGGAATTACAGCTGGAGCTCACAGATTGTTTTCACACAGAGCATACAAAGCAACTCTTCCTTTAAAACTTGTTCTTTTACTACTTCATACAATGGCTGGACAAGTATGTTATAACGAAAATTATTATTTTATTATGATACAGAAATTTAATTATTTTTATTTCGCACAGAATTGTTTATATGTTTGGGTGAGAGATCACAGACAACATCATAAATACTCAGACACCGATGCTGACCCACATAATGCAACCAGAGGATTTTTCTTTTCACATATAGGTTGGCTTATGTCCAAAAAACATCCAAAGGTTTGAATTATTCTTTTTCAAAATATTTTCATTTAATTATCATTTTTAAAATAAATTTTATAGGTATTTGAGTACGGAAAGAAAATTGATATGTCTGACTTAGAAGCTGATCCTTGGATAATGTTCCAGAAAGAGTGAGTATTTTTAAGTTTAAATGGTTCCGTTTTATTGTTTTTAGTCAATGATTTAATTATTTTTTTAACTTCAATCTCCTAATTCTCGCTCTGTATGTAAAAGTATATAGGAAAAAAAATTAATCATAAAATTTTCTACTGGTATAAGGAAGCAATTTATAAGAGGAAAAAATAATTTTTTCACTATACAAATGTTTGCTAAATTTATGACTTATGACAAACAAATTCTTGTAGTGATTACCTAAAAATTCCTGTATTCATAATCAGAATCGGAAGTTAACAGTCTAGTTAGTTAGTTAAGCAATATGAATAAATTTAAAGACACAAGTTCATTGTAATCTTATATTATAATATTCATGATAAAATAAAATTTTTAGCTATTTTACATATTATTCAAGGTTTATCAGCCACAAATACTGATAATATTTAACATCTTTGATTTTTATTAATAATAATACCGCATTTTATTTGAATAATCAGGAAATTAATTTATTAGTTAAAGTAAACTAGGTATAAAATGTGTTAAATTCCGGGGTCAAATTTTTAACCCATTCCCCTATTTTTTGAATTTAAAATAAATGTTTGTATAGAAAACAGTAGTTTTACGATGAATATGATTTAATAAGTGATTTTTTTTATCTTTTTTGTTAATATTATTTGTTGAAGATGGTCTTTTTTGAATTTTGGACCTTAATTAAAATTATTTATTTATCTTTTTCGATATATTATTTTTTTATTTAATTTTAGTCAGGGAGAAATAATATAATATTATACCATTATAATAGAAACATTATTATCTAAAACTAAGGATCCTATAGTTATGGGTCGAAAAGAATCTTCTATTGTTTGAAGGACATTTTACTTCTGGAACTTTTCTTTTTAAATTTATTAAGTTTAATGGTAAAATATATGAAATCTGTCATCATAAGTATTTATTATTGTCGTTGATTTCTTCATTTGACAATCTTAAATAAACTAAAATAGTAACATGAAGAGTAAGATTTCACCGCAATTTTTTTCGTGACATAACATTGTTTAAAACTTATATAAAACTTTTATAGAACTTTAGTTAATCAGTCTAACATCTAAAATCGTAAGTCTATCCATCACTGCGTGAACCTGATATATCATTAGTTTGGTGTTATATTAAGTTGTTTCTTTTAGATATTGAGTAATTATAATAATTAAATAACAAATAGTAAAATCATCAATAGAAAATCTAGGCTTTTACTGAAGAAACAATAAATTTTAATGTCATATGAATTTTTGTGATCAAAAGAAAAATCTTGATATCGTATTATATCTTTATAGCATCATAAAATGCATTTGCAAGTGCAGATGTTTATTTTTTTATATTGTGATGACCTTCTTTTCAAAGAAAATGTTGCAAAAAAACTTTTAAAATAAACATAAATCATATTTTTCTTTGAAAATCAAAATCAATGTTTTTAAAATAATTTGTATTTGGAATTGATCTCAACACTTAAGATATAATAATTTGCATATATTTGAATTTATATTTTATGTATAAGAGTTTTTTAAACCAAAATAATAATTTGCATGAATTTATGTACATTTTATGCACATTTAATTGGAAACGCGGAATCAATAACTCTCGATTAATAATTATTTTGAAACATTTTGAAACTTTAATTTTTATACAAAATTTAGGTCCACTGGCTATCACAGTTTTATTAAGCAGTTACAGTTTCTTTATAAATTGCTGGGAAAAATAACGTGTGGAAAAAAAATAAAATAACAAATTTTTATTAGATTTTTTTTAAATTATCCTAAAAATCCTAATTTAGTACAAAAAAAAAATCTAAAAATAATTTTAAAAATGTAAATTTAACGGAATTACATATATGAATTAAATCCTAGACGGACTTTACTTTAATAGTCCATATAATGTAAATAATTATTGATATTTATCCAATTTTTTCTTTTTAGTTATTACAAAACCCTGTATTTCTTTTTGGTAATTCTTTTTCCAACAGCGGTTCCGGTTTATCTTTGGGGAGAAGATCTTTTCTTGGCATTAATAACTACATACATTGGTAGAACTATTTTGCAATTGAACTTTACATGGTCGGTTAACAGTGTAGCTCATATTTGGGGAAATAAACCATACGATAAGTAAGTTACTATTCAATTTTTCTTTATTATAAGAAAAATTATTAAAACTAAAATATATTTTAGAAATATGTTACCAGTTGAAACAAAATTAGTAGCTATAGTTGCTGGTGGAGAAGGATGGCATAATTATCATCATACCTTCCCTTGGGATTATAGGTAAATAAAAGAAATTTAAAAAAACTTGAATCCAAAATTTCATAACAAACCAATCTCAGAAGTCAAACCGAATTATTAATTCATTTTCCAGTTTCTAGCTTGATTACTCATCAAACAATGTTAAATAAACTACTTTAAATGGCTGAGTTCATGATTGTCAAAAAACTAAAAAATAAATATAATTTTTCTTATTTTAGAGCTGCGGAATTAAATATGCCATACAATATAACTACATCTCTCATTGATTGGTTAGCTAAGCATGGATTTGCTTATGACAGAAAAAGCGTTACGAATACTATGCTCAAAAGTAGAGTTCAACGAACAGGTGATGGGAGTCATCATATGTATGGCGATGAAATTCTTCCCGAAGAAGTTAATGCCAATGAATCTATTAAAGACAATATTAAAAATTCGAGTTCTGTATTTCAAAAATATATCGTTGAAAAAGCAGAGATCAGCACAGCCAAAAATAATAATAATAATGATGAAAGCGATAATAATAATACTATTAAATTAAGGTCAAAACAAGCATTAAATTTATAAATAAACATAATATAGAATAATTTAGAAATATGGTTCTTATAACTTAAGTTAAATGTTTATTTAATTACTTTATATTATTCACTTCAAAGCTAACAATGAATATTCGTATAAAGCCAATAATGGGAAAATGGCAAAAAATCTGAAAATAGAAAGAAATTTCGGAAAGAAAACTGAATTCGATAAAAATATAATTTATTTCAAACTAATATTAACTATCACAAAAAAAGGCATTAATTTTTTTTTTTTTTCCAAAAAAGCAATCGTTTGAGCTTTGTATAAGTAATTATTTAAACTATCGTAGAACCCTTTAAAGGCTTAATTTAATTTTTTCACAATAACTTTAAATTCGCTATTTCAAAATATAGTTTCATTAATTTTTTTTAAAATAAAAAATTACATTGGTAATAATAAGCATTTAAACTTAAATTTGTAGAGAAATTTTATTATTGATAAAAAAAATTCGAATGTTTCCTTCTAAAAATTAAAAAGAATACCACAATTTAAAATATTAGACTTTATAAGTTATATGGTATGGTACCTTAACCTAGATGATTTCGCTTAATGTAAGTTAGTACCCAAAAATGTCATGATATATGGTAGCTCAATATTCTATATTTTTAATCAATATTATACAAAATATTAACATATCTCACTTGTTTAAAACTAAAAAATTTTTGAAACCAATAGTTTGACTTATTAAAAAGAATTACATAATATACCATCAATAATTTTACAAAGTATTTTTACAAGCCATAAAAAAATTGCAATTAACGCTGTAATAGTAGTTCGAAGTAAATGAAATTAAATCATTTAAGATTTTCTTAGTATTCCATTATTCAACATTTTTAATTTATTGTACTATAAAATTAAAAGCTTTTGAACTAAAATTAGAAACTTTAAAAAAAACTGCACAATCTCAGCCTAAACGTCTCTAATTTTTTTTATCACACTATGAGATAGTTAGAACTTAGAAGTATAGAATTATGGACTGTTACAACTTCATGCATGCTAGAGAATATTAACTTTTTTAAAACCGGTGGCGCAAAAAATTTGTACTAGAAAAGGGGGACGGGAAATTAAAAAGTTTTGGAACCTAATAACTATATAAATTTAGGTAACTTTTATTGTAACAGACTTGCATCGGTTAAAAAAATTTTCCTGATTCCAAAGTAAATTTTTAAACTAAAATAAAAATCTTTTATAAAAATATAATAATATATTTTTTTATCAACAAATCTAAAAGTTCAAAATTTCTCACATACCTATCTTAAATAAATTTTAATAAATTGTATTTAGATTAAATATTATTAATTTAATATTAACATTATGTATGTATTTCTTAAAAAAGTAATTTAAAAAAAAAACAATAATTTGTAAATATTAATTATAAGATTATAATTTGATAAAAGTGATAATTCATAGATAATAAAATTGTTATCTCTTAAGAATATTTACTTTCACATCTGGTTGATTGATTACTGTTGTATAACTTAAAATTAATTATCAAATACAAAAAGTTAGTTTTATAAACTTTTTAAATAAAAATAATGGTTTGTATTTTTTTCTTTTTTGGAATTCGTTGAACTGATGTTTTCAGCTGAACATGTGTGAATTGCACTTCATCGAAATACTTTGAATATAAAGAACAATTTTTCGAACTAACAAGATTGAAATAACGAAACTGTCTTCATTACATCTTACCATTGGGATTTGAGAAATATGTACAGACAAAGCCCCTTATTTCCACTTCTAAAAATGCTTCTTACTTGATAAGAATAAAGAATTTGACAGTATGTACCGGAAAAAAAATAAGTGCAAACAAGGTATTAAACAGTAAAAATATTTGAAATCGGCCTATAGCCGTCCGCTTTGTATAATTAATTTTTTCAAAATACTCATTTTATTGATCCGAGAGACACGGAAAAGAGATTTTGAGCTTGTTTTATAAAAATTCAAAAATGAAGAAAAATTAATATCACCAAGTGGTCGGTGTTTATATTAAAGTAAATATAACAAGACGAATTTTTGTAAGAAAAGTTGGTTCAGCCCGCGAAATAAAAAACTTTTTTTTTAAATCAGGAATGGAGCGATGGATTTTAATTTTTTACAAATCAAATAGTAAATTTACGTTGTGTTCTTCATTACAGAATTTTACTTTATTTATTTTACAAAAAAATATTTTTTGGATTAGCAAGTATTTTAAATGTTCTTTTAACTTTCAACAGAAGGAATAAGTTAAATTCTGACTTGAGCTTATGGTATTTTTAAAATTAAAATACATTGTTTAGTTCATTGAAAAATTAAATCTGAATATTTTGAGTTAAATAAATAACATTCACATAAAAAATTCAGTTCTAGGTTCTAGTTTCAATAAACTTGTTATATTGTAACGGCCAATATTTTATTTTTATTTCAATTTTATATCGTCTTTCTCTTCTACATTGACATCTGCATTTAATGCGGCCCACACACGGTCCAACTTGGTTGTACAACATGTTGACAACATGAGAAGTTGTATCGTGTGTGGGCAAGTTGACAACTTGTTGGCTGACCAATTGGACGGTTGGAAGTTGGTTGGCAAAAAATATAAAAATTTTAATTTTAAGTTGTATCATGTGTGCCAAAACATACAACTTGTTGTCAACATGTTGTACAACCAAGTTGGACCGTGTATGGCCCGCATAAAAGACAGAACATTCAAATTTTTGCTGACAAAATGCAAAAAAAACAATCACATCATCTTTAAATAAAGGGAGTGGCTACAGTTACGGCAACCGTAACTTAGTTTTTTTTTTTAACAGTTACGGTTAACGTAACTTATTTTTTTTTTTAACAGTTACGGTTAACGTAACTTATTTTTTTTTTTTAAAGTTACGGCAACCGTAACTTTTAGGTAATGCTTAAAGTTACGGCAATTTTTTTTTTTTTTTTTTTCGAAAAAAAAAAAAAAATTTATTTAATTTTATTTTTTTTTATTTTTTTCTTTTTTTTCTTTTTTTTTTTGTCTTAACCCTTTCTTCGGGATTCGAACCTCGTTCTTTAGCATTTCATTCTACCACTCTACCTCTCGGCTACAGTATTAAAATTATAAACGTGTACAAAATAGAAAATATAAATTATGTGTACATGTGAAAGTTATTGACAAGTAAAAACCTTACATCGTCATACAAAAAATGCAAGAATAGTAAAACCTTACATAGTTATACAAAAATACAAAAAAAAGAATTAAAAGCGCGAAGCGCCAAGGCAAAATAAAAAAAAAAAAAAAGAAGCCCTAGGGGGTTTGGGGGAGGCGGCGGCCGTCCCCCATTCAGCATAACAACTTTTTATTTAAAAAAAAAGTCATAATGCTCAAAAAAAACTTTGCCGTAATCACTAAAAAAAAAAAAAAAAGTTACGTCCGCCGTAACTTTAGACAATTTTCTACAGGATTACGGTTGCCGTAACTCTCAAAAAAAAAAAGAGTTACGTTTGCCGTAACTTTAAACAATTTTCAACAAGATTACGGTTGCCGTAACTCAAAAAATAAAAAAAGAGTTACGTTTGCCGTAACTTTAGTCAATTTTCAACAGGATTACGGTTGCCGTAACTCTAAAAATAAAAAAAGAGTTACGTTTGCCGTAACTTTAGTCAATTTTGAACAGGATTACGGTTGCCGTAACTCTCAAAAAAAAAAAAAGAGTTACGTTTGCCGTAACTGTAGACGCTCCCTTAAATAAACAAGATTTTTTTTGTTATTTTTTTCTTTTTAAAATAAATCGAACACAATTTTATCTCGTCAATGGCCATATCTCCTCCAGCTCCAGCATAAAGTTTTTTGTATTATATTATTGTGGTTGTTTATAGATTCATTAATTTTGGGGTAAAAAAATTTAATTAATTAAATAAAACTAAAATTCGTCCACGAGAATTCTGAATCGAAGTTAAAAGCGCATACAAATATTCGCCGACAAACTTCGTTAACGAAAAAAAAATTCGTAGACGCACCTTTAAAGAACATGAAGCTCATGAAATGAACGAGTTGACTATCGAGCCGACCTTCAGTCTTCAAATCACTTATTCACTTAGGTCACTCAATTGTCAAATATAAATAAATTAATAATGTTTGTGTTGGTTTTTTCGTTTTTTTTTTACACTTCTTTTCTTTGCTTGCAACATTCAAAGTTATTGGACTTGGACAGAGAATTAAAAAAAATTAAACTTATAAAAAAAAAAAACATAAAAGTTCTAATTTGACTGAAGAACGCAAAACAAAAAAAAAAATAAAATGAAAAAATTAATAATATTTTTTTCGAGTGTTATTTCTTTGGTTCTTACAACATCATTAGAAAATTCACCATTATTAAATCCTGAACAATTACTATTTAAATATTCAAAGTGTTCTATTTCACAAGTTAAGTCCGATTCTGCGGCATTAAAAAAAATCGAAAGTCTGTCCTGTGAAACATTGAAAACGCTTCTTTCAAAAATCAAAAATCCCAGTGAAGTGATAACAGAGAATGCTACCGAGATTGTTATTAAAAATAAAGTCGATCCTGATTTTTGTAATAAATTTTCTGATAATTTACCATCGGATGTTGGTCAATTCAAAAATTTGACAAAACATGTTGGATTTTGTTCTCGTCTTTGCTATCAAATTACCGATAATGGCGATAATTTTGTAACAAATTTGGAACCAGTTTGTGCTTTAATCAACTGGCTATCAATAGTGGTAGGAAAACAGCAAGAGCAGCAACAGCAGCAGCAACAATCGAAGCCAGTTATCGAACATAAGAGTCTGACAAATAAAATTCTAACAACAAAAGATAATCAACCGAGTGCTATTGTTAAACTTAGTAAACCTATTGATAATACCATTCCTATCGTTGGCAGTAAATCAAAATTACCCGAAACTGTTGAAAACAAATCATTACAGAAAACTGAAAATTCTGTTGTAACAAATGCTAAACAAGATGTCAAAGAAATAGAGAATAATTCAAAAGTGTCTGTTGACGGTGTAAAAAAAATTATTGAAACGAGTGTTAGTAAATCACAACAGGGAGTCGACAAGGAACAACTTAATGAAAAAATCACAAAAATTGCCACTAAATCATCAATAATTGAAAAATTTGATGACGAGAATACCAAAAACAATTCAGAAAATGATGATTATGGTGATGGAGTTGAAGGACCCGATAGCAGTCAACAAAATATTGATACTTTTCAAATTACTGAGAATCCAAATAATCAACAACAGCCACCCAAAATTGATTTCAAACACACACAAGAGATTCTCAATCAACAACATTTAAGTCAAAGTGGACATATCCCTCCAGATCCGTTTTATGAAGAATCTGGATCAAATTTTTTCACATATTTTTTAATGGCATTCGGTTTTATAGCAATTTTTTATATATTTTATCATAATAGAAGTAAAATAATTGCATTAATTTTAGAAGGAAAAAATCAAAAGCGTAGCAGTCGAAGTAGTCGTAAACATAATGCATCATATTCAAAATTAGACAGCAATTTAGAAGAAGCAATATCATCATCTCAATCAAATACAACAAGAACACAAATTATTTATTAGTTTTTACGAAAAATCAATTTTTTTAGTTTCGAAACAAAACAAAAGCTTCATTAATATTAAAATTATATGTCTTTCAGTTAATACAATTTTGTTCTGCATTTCGATTACAAAGCAGACAGAAAGTCGTTGTGAAGGTATCCGCCTGTCATTCATGATTTACTGCCACATGACTACCAGTTAAGGGATTACAACCTCATTTTTGCAAGTCATCTACGAAACACAACCTAAAACCTTTTCACGTTACAACCACCCTTTTCGCAACTTAGTTACCGCTACGAAAGGGAAATCCGTTTCGCCGGTTTTTTTTCCGGACTGCACAGATTACAACCCCAGTTTCTTGTATTAAATTTAAAAAATTCTAGATTATTTTACATTTACATTTTTATTCATATGAATGGTTTTCAAAATGTTATATTTTTGATAATAAGTCGGGAACTTTTTTATTTGATTAATAAATTTACGATATTTTAGTAAAAAAAATCACAGCTTATGTTATTGAAATGCTGAATATACTCTTCGTCATTCATTTAAAGCACAACTTCATTTTGTTTTGTTATATTTATGGAAAAATGTACTTTTAGATTTGTAGATAATAGAAAAAAATGAAAATATTATTTTCATTGAACAGGCTATTATAAAAATAAAAACTACTTTACATTTAAATGAATTATTAACTTTTATTTAATAAAATGAAAATAAAATACTCTCATGAGTTTTAAAAATTCTAATTCGCTTCATAAAAGATTTATTCAATAATTTAATTTAATTTTTGTTATTCACCACTCACCAAGAATAAGTAAAAAATATGTAAAAATCTTGGGAATTTGTTTAAATATTTTATTTTTACTAAGGTAATATAATACAAATTAAGTCAATTAATTATTGCTGACTGAAAAGAGTTTTTAAAATATTTTAAGATGTTTTTTTTAGGTTCGTTAGGAAAAATTTTTTCTCCAGGTTTATTACAAATGACAATGATTTTGAAATAATATATTCACATAATACGAATTGGTTCCAACGCTTACGTTGTTTCACTCTAGCCTTGAGTTCATTCAACAATTTCATAGAAAAAAATACATTTACTTTCTTCAAATTTTCCGGATAACTTTTTGAGTTTTTCTTTCCCTAAAAACCTTATTCGAACTATTACAAACACTTTTTCCTAAAAACATTATTCGGACTATTACAATTATGAAAATAAAATTAGCCAAATCGGCCCATCGCTTACCAACGAGCATCATTTAATTTTTATTTATGTAGATAGATATGGTCAAAACAAATTTCACACTCCGTAATTTGTAAGTGCATAAGAAATTAGATAATATTAATTTTTTTCACAAAATTATCAATTCACCCTATAAGACGAGATATTTACAGAAACTACAAAAAAATATGAATAACAAAAAAATTAAATTTTCAAATTTTACTAATTTTGAATAATTTGTTTTATTTGTGCGATTTAAAACAGATGTTGACATTTTAGCTGCTCTTCTTAAAAAGTTAAATATCTGAATTAAAACTTTTGATATTAAAATTCCGTGGATTAGGAATTTATTTTTTTTCTTCCTTCCAACTGAAAAAAAAAGAAATTAAAAAAAAAATTGTTTTATGAATATCGTTTATAATTTTGTTTTATATAAACATATTTTCAGTTTATAAGCTTTCACATAATATCGTCTAATTTTTTTTTCATATCAGTCAAACTATACAAATTTATTATTTATACTGCAACTTCTATAATAATTCTATAAAAAGAAAAGATTAAATTTTATTTTATTTTATTTTTTTATGATAATGAAAAAAAAAAAGACTTAGATAAAATCTAAATAATTGAAAAAAAATTCTTCCACATTTGCACAAAATGAATCAGTGAAGTAGGCCAACTTTGTTTGAGACGTTAAGCTCAAAATTAAGTTCAAATTGGGTTCTGATATTATTTTTTCGAACTATAAAAATTAGCTTACTGGGGCCAAATTCTATAACTGTCTCTCAAAAAATATCGTTCGAAACATTTTTTAAGAGACATATAAATCTTTCTTTCTTTGTAGAGACCTAGTTATACAATTGGCCGCTGATTGCAGATTCACAATTATAGGTACTTATCAGTCTTTTTTTTTAATGCTGCATTTATCCTGTTTCTGCTTATTAATGACCATTAAAGGAATTGCGTACCTCGAAATTATAATCTTGAAATCTAAAAAATTTCTATTTATTTTTATACTTTACTGTGTTAAAAAATTAAAAATGTTAAGAGACCCATCAGATTATTAGATAAATTGATCAATATTTTTTAACATGAATAAGTTCATTGCCAAGTGTTACATTTTTGAATTGGATTAAAAAAATCGATGTAATAACCGTGGATATTATGAAATACGATCGAACGTAAAAATTCTACGAACATTCCAATTCTCGTTTCCATTCAAATAAAAATAGAAGTGTTTCTGTACATATTCATTACATTTCATCAAAATAGAATTAACTAAGTTTTTTTATATATTATTTGTGGTTTTTCACATTTTAATTAAAAATTTCTTTATTTTAAATTTGGAGTAGAAAAAGCATTAAAATTTATAATTCAAATTTTTTTATAGAAAGTTAGTATTATTTTTTTTTTATTATAATTTAGTAATCCATTAATTTTTTTTATTAGTCGATTTTTTATTTTTTATTAATCGATTTACCTTGTTATTGGTATTAATCGATATATTTTTTGATGTCTAAGATTTTCTGTACATAAATGTAGTTTTAACATTTTTGGCTTGAGAAAAATAAAATGATGATTTAGGTATTTTGTAATTACGAATTTCTTTCACTTGAAAGATTTTCATCATACTCCACTCAGAAAACGAAATCATTTTTTAAAAACATAAATTAAATATCCTTACACTTAGTCTATATTTGAAACAATATTTATGACTTAAGAAATTAATAATTTTTTTTTCAATTTTTTAATTTTTCATTTCATATTGAAATAGAAAACATCAAACATAATTTGTTACTATTCTAAATTACAATTATCACTGACTTGAACTAAAAATTATTATTATTTTTTAATTTATTATTAATTTATTATTAAACATAATTCAATTTTAATTTAATTATCAGAGTTAATATTTTAATTTTTCCCAGATTCGGCCAAGAAAAATTGATTCGTAAAAATTTTTTAAATCTAACATTTGGCGCTGTTTTAATTTGTTTTTGGTTTAAATAGCATCCTATTTTAAACCTGGGAATTATTTACAATTACAAGTATTTTTTTAACATAAATAAATACAAATAATAATTTTTTTATAGAATATCTATTTTCAGGAAGGTTTCCCGTATTTTCTGTTTCCATTTTCAGATCTAACATTTGTAAGTCTTTTTCTTTTTTTATTTCTTTCACTATAACCATCATCATCATCTTCGTCACTAGCATTTGTACCAAAATAAGCATAAGAACTTTTTTTACTATCTTTAGCTATCCTTCGACTTGCAACTCTAGACGAATTTCTTCCTTTACCTACAAAGCAAAATGCAATTTAGTGAGGAATTAAAAATTGTTCTTTTTTTTTTTAATTTAATTTTACCCATGCATTTTTCTAAATGATAAGCAAACTTTTGAGCTCCCACTGATATTTTACATAATGGGCATATGCACACATAATCTACTGATTTTTTACTGTTCGTAGCTAAAGGTAAATCAATAATACTGTTAGCGTCAACATCATCTTCTAGTTTACCGTCCAAAGCTTGAATATTCCCAAATTTAAAATCTCGATGGAACTCGATCACCGTACCAAAGATAATTTCTTCCATTAGGGATTCATAAAGATAATTGATAGCAATCTCTAAAAAAGGAAACATCAGCTTATACTTAATGCTTAAAATAAAACTTGGATAAAATTATTCAAATTACAATGTGTCAATATTCTCAATTTCGATTTAACATGTAAAAATTTCAATAAATAAAATTAGAACTTGAGCTAATATTTTTTGGTAAATTTTCAACCATATTCTCGAAGTTATATAAGATGAGAAGACAGCATCCTGAAAAATTGCAGCAGAAGGAACTGAATTATCTCGTTAATATTAGGTACCTACCTATATATGAGAAGTAGGTGTCTATTATCAATTTATTTACTAAACTTTGTAAGTTCATTGGTACTTTGGTAGGTACGAATTCAAGTATACATATACATTATTTTCAATAACAATTCGTCAACACATTTTCACATCTTTTTAACAAGACAACCATGAACTGTTATTATATTCACTTCCCGGCATATTCTTTTTAACCACTAATTCAGATTTTTATACCATAGATATCGCAGTCAATTTTATTGACTTATTAATACTAAAAACATTTATTTTATTTTTTTAATTACCTTTGTTCTTTGGATCCCTTAAAAATTCCTTATATTCCGTCCTAAGTTCTAAGAAAAGTTAAAAAAAATTAATTAAAAAATAAAATAAAAAAAAAAGAATTATTATAAATTAAATTATTAGCAGTGTGGTTACGAAAAAAAATTATTGGTCTAAATTTTTTTTTTTTTTCTTTTACCTTCTTCGGAATTGAAACCAATTTTTTTAACTTCACCATCTGAATCTGAATCATCAGTCATAATTATAAATGTTATTTTATTGAATTTAATTTAATTAAAAATTTAAATTTTAATTTCTATTTTATGCCTACAATTTTAAAAAATAAAAAAAATAAAAATTCAATTATGAAAAGAGCCTTTATAGTAAATTCAACGCACACAAAAAAAAATTTGTTCGTTTTTGAGTAAAAATTATATTTTTCATTGTGTAGTAGAAAAAAACACAAAACAGAGATGTCCTGAGTACAATGCCTGCCTAGGCTGGTTTCTTTTGCAAATTTCAACGCGATAAAATCATTACAAAATATGTACATAATAAAAAGCAATTAAGAGCCTGTTCCAAAACTAACAACTATTTTAGAAACTGAAATATTATTTTAATTCCTCGGTCTCTAGTTTTGGAACGAATTGATTTCACAGCTGTTATTTTCTATAATGCCTTGTTCAGACAATGAACTCTGATCATGATAATCTTACTTTTTGTGATTATCTTACTTTTTTTCATGATTTGCTCGTCCAAAAAAATTTTAATCGGAAATCATGATTATCGAAAATCATGAAAAATTTCAGGGATGAGTTTCAGTTTTTTACCATCCATGTTACCCATTTCCGCTCATTCCTACTTATTTTTGACGTATGCTTGACTTAATAAAAATAATAATAATATTTATGTTTTTATTTTCTTTGTTTTTATATTGTTTACTTTTTTTTGTTTTCGTTGATAATCCTTCCTGTTCACACAGGTTTTCAAAGGATGATTATCTACGCAGATCACGATTAGGAAATCATGATTTAATCCTTGTCTGAACAAGGCATAAATGAAGATAAAAATCGTTCCGAAATCCGAATTGATGTATTGCAAAGAGAAATTTTAAATTTCACCTATTGCAAAGATATACCCTACTAGCCTGAGATCAGTTTCGAAATTGTTTTTCATCACGTTACCATATGTTGTAACTGACGAAACTGGTGAACAAAAGCTAGTAGGGTATAATAAGATATGAAATTCTCTTTTATGGTGAAAACACAATTGGGGCGACAGCGACGGCGACAGCGATAGCGACTGTCAAAAACCATATATTTGTATGAGAATGAAACAACTGAGGCGACTTTTTTATATGAAAAATCGCTGTCGCCGTTGTTGTCGCCCCAATTGTGTTTTCACCTTTAGGATTTTTAAGCCTCTCATTCCTTGATAAATTTTGTGTCTATACGAGATATAACTTTTTTGTGGTTACCAGTTTATGCACATCAGTTCTTTGAGTTTATCGTCGCCATAAATTTTATGGCGTTGAGTTGAGATTATCATCTTCACTTTCTACATATTTAAATTTAAGTTTTTCTTACGGCGTTCAAGAGCGCCAATTACGTTTAGCTTACCTCCAATATAAATTTTCGAGTAGATTGATAGAAAATTAATAATATCAATATCATAAACATAATATTATTTTTGTGGTTTTTAATTTAATTATTAAAAAAATTAATTAAAAAATGGCAACATTAGATGATAAATTACTTGGAGAAAAATTAGAATATTATTGCAGTAGCAGCGAAGATGAAAATGACGACAGCGTACCAAGAGGTCAAGTTGTAAGGAATTTCAATTATTTCATTATCATTTTATAAAGTACCTACTATTCTTACCATATTTTATGTTATGTACCTTACTTATATTTACCTACAAAAAAACAACAATTAATTTAAGGCAGTGTCTATTTGCACTCTCCGTGTCCGTGTAACTTTCCGTGTATTTTCCGTGTCTTTCCGTGTACACGGAACATACACGGAAAATACACGGAAACTACACTTACACGGAGATACACGGAGTCCGTGTATTTGCGTTCGGAAAAAATCGGAGATGCACGGACTTTCCGTGTATGTTCCGTTTATGTTCCGTGTACGCTCCGTGTTCACGGAAGTGTGCGTATGTGTTCCGTGTACAAAAAACTTACACGGACACTTCCGTGTCATTCCGTGTACACGGAATCACACAAAATATACACGGAACATACACGGAAACATACACATACACGGAATCACACACAACATCACGGAACATACACGGAAACTTGCACGAATATACACTTACACTATTGGTCATTAAAAATGAATAGTTTTTTCGTGTATCGGGGGACGGCTGCCGCCTCCCCGAACTCCCTAGGGCACCTTTTTTTTTTTTTTTTTTTTTTTTTTCTTGGCGCGCTTCGCGCGAAGCGAATGGGACGGGGACTCTGTAAATTTCTGCACAACTGGTTCGTGCATATTCGTTTTTTAAATTACACCAGTACACGAACACCCGCAAATATCAAATCTGATCCGAACGCAAATACACTGATTCCGTGTATATTCCGTGTTCGTGTATTTTTCCGTGTATGTTTCCGTGTATGTTCCGTGTATATTTTGTGTAATTCCGTGTACACGGAATGACACGGAAGTGTCCGTGTAAGTGTTTTGTACACGGAACACATACGCACACTTCCGTGTACACGGAGCATATACGGAACATACACGGAACATACACGAAAAATCCGTGTATCCCCGATTTTTTCCGAACGCAAATACACGGATTCCGTGTATCTCCGTGTAAGTGTAGTTTCCGTGTATTTTCCGTGTATGTTCCGTGTACACGGAAAGACACGGAAAATACACGGAAAGTTACACGGACACGGAGAGTGCAAATAGACACTTCCTTAATTTAATATTGAACCTACTTATCTTATTATGATGAAGAGTCTTGAGTTTATCAGTTTTCTTTTCCAAAACTAACATAATCTGTCCATTATACTATTGGTATTATGACATTGTCAAAACATCATAAATTAAATAACATTTTTTTTAGGTGGAGCCAGATCCTAAAAATCAAACTTATTACAACCAACAAGTAAGCGGAACATCGACAAATACAGGACCAAAAGGTAGCATTACCTGCTTTGAATGCCTACATAACTAATATTTAGTAAAAAAAAACAAATAATGTACATGTTTACCTACCTACTGTTTGGAGATAAACATTTTGTTTTTATTTTTTTCTACTTGTGCTTAAATAACTTTGAATATCTATCTAGGATATACAGTTTAATAATTTTTGAAACAAAATTTAATTTTTAGGAGTTGTTCAAGATTGGATGTTGTACAAGAAGATGGAAGCCGAAAAACGTGAAGAAAATGAACGTCAAAAACTTGAGCTTGCGAAAAAGTTAACAATGACATCAACTACTACGAAAGAGGTGGGTATATTAAAAAACCATTTAAATTTTTGTATAAATTAATGGGTTAATGGGTAATGCATATTCAATTTTTTTCAGTAGATAATAATTAATATTATATTCTATTAAATTGTTTATTTGGAACAAATTAAGAAGTTTACAAGGAACGAAATTAAAGTTATATTTAGTTCTAATGCATATTAGGACTCAGATCAACGTCTTTTATTAATTTTTATTCAAGATTCTCTTTAATTTTTAAAGTGAAATTTTTTTAGATTCGTTTTAAATTTTTTTTTTTTTTTGATAACTTATATCGAGATCACGTTCAATGAAAAAAAATTATATTTTTTGGGAACAACTTCCTGAAAAGGCAAAAAAAAAACAATAATGGTAAAAAAGATTCACTTGAATCGTGGTTTTTAAAAATCCCCTCATAGTTTTTTTGTTTTTTTTTTTACACAGTTCACATTTTTTCTATTTATTAATTTTTATTCTCAAATATTGTAGGACGAAAAAAGAAAACAAGATGAAATCTTAGAAGCTGAGCTGGAAGAACTAATGAATGACGATGTATTATTGGAGTTTCAACGCAAACGAATGGAAGAAATGTTAAAAGCGGCAGGTGTTTACAAAGAATTTGGAAAAGTTCAACATTTAAAATCATCTTTCGAGTTTTTGGACGCCATTGAGAAGGAAAACAAAACCCAAATAATAATTGTTCATGTTTACAATAATGGGATAAGTGCTTGTGAAAATGTTAATAAATGCTTCGAAGTACTAGCGGTTGAACACAAGAACATTAAATTTTGTAAAATTTTATGCTCAATTACTGGAATGAGCCATAATTTTCAAGAGAAAGGATTACCAGCACTACTGGTTTATAAAGCGGGAACACTTATTGGAAATTTCGTCCATATTACAAGAGACTTGGGTGATGATTTTTTTCCATCAGATTTAGAAGGTTTTTTGGTTGAAAACGGAATGCTTATTGAAAAATTAGGATTTAAGTAAAACAAAAATATCGGAATAGATTAATTTTTAATTATTTCTAAGTATTTGTAAGATTTTCAGTGTCAAGTTCTTATGCAAACCCATGTATTATTTATTATAACATAAGTATAAATCCTTTGAAGAAATAAATTGTGTCAAAAAACAAATGCTAACTGAACATACAATTGATGGAGATTTTGAAAACGAAGCTTTTTTTTTTGAAAACGATGAAATTTTGAGGTCGATATGGTTGCCCCATTTAATTTTAAGTACATATTAAATAGGCCTAAGAACATGGCAAACTATCTCATTCATATTTTTACTATCGTGTAAGAATACAATTTACATTGAGGCAACTTATTTTCTTTGAAATAAAAAAGCTTCAAAATTTTGTAGCTTTGCGATATCATTTCTAATCTTTAATCAGTGGGTTCATGCGATTATCTTCAATATCAAAGCAATGTTGTAAACTACCTAGCAATGCTATTACAAAATGAGAATGCTGTTCAAACACTATTTCACTTAAATATTTGACAATATTAATTATTTCATCGAACTCTACAGTTATCTCATGAGACAAATTAATTTTTTTTATTCAATTTAAAAAGGATTTACTTTAAAGCTGTCTAAGCAACGAGTAGCTCGCGACGCATGTGCACCCTCAGCTCTTACAAACAATATCTACCGCTGTTAAAATAAAATTCTCATCTAAACAGTTTTAGAAGGCTTTGATGTCTAATTTGTAGATGAACAACTTTTTTTTGCTGTTTAAAAAAAACCAAAATTATTTTCTTGCTAACTTGCGGGTTACACTTGCTGAAAAAAAAATCATAATCATAATTTTTTTTGAATGCATGTGTGAAATTTTGAGTAAAAAAAAAAAACAAGAAATAATCATGATGAAAAATCATGCTTAAAAAAAATCAGAGGGTTGATTTTTTTCTGTCAAAAGAAAATTTTTTAGCTGCCAAAGAAAAAAGTAAAGTCTTGAAAGCGCAAACAACAATAATAAAAGCGGTTTGTTATTACGGGATTTGAATTTGAATGAGAATATTGTAAACAATTGTATTTTATTGGTACAGTGACAGAAAAAAATCAAGATTAAAATCAAAGCCAGTATGATTTTTGACTCATAAAAATTTCACACATCATTCAAAAAAAATCATAATCATGATTTTTTTTTCAGCAAGTATAACCCGCACGTAACCTCAAAGAAATTATTTCTTTGGCTAACCTGGGGATTATACTGATGATATATGATGAGGCTTTATAAGCAATGAAATAAAAAAAGAGCTTTTTCAGTAAATTGCTGTTATAAAGTATGCCACAACTGACGTTCAAATTATAGATGTCGCTTCTGTTATTATTTTTGCAAAAAAGGAGAAAATTAGACAATTTTTTGAAGTCGCTCGTCGTCGTCTCGTGAAAATATCAATCAAGAAAAATAATAAAAAAAAAATAAAAAGATTGTTTAAAAATTTTAAAATTAATAAAAATTATTAAATAATTGAATAAATAACAGTCACAGGTAATCAATTTTAAACGAAAATTGAAAGAAAAAACTTTTTGAAAATTTTAAATTCATTATACGTAGGTATTTAATTGGAATTTTGGAATATTTTTTTTTTTTTGAAGAAGAAGAAAAATCGATTAGAATAATTGTGTGTGACGTCATAAAGTAGGGTGGATACCAAAGAAAACTTTTTTTCCCTGCTTTGAAGTAAAAAAAAAGTTTATAAAATGTTCAACAGAAAAAAAAATTGAATAAATTTATTTATTTTTTTCAATTTTAAAAACTAAAATTTCTAAGAAATAAAAAATAAAATTTCTGGAAGTCGCGAAATCAGAAAATTTAAGTATCTACTCGAATGAAAAGGGATTGTGGCGCAAACTCGTGAAGCAAATTTTTTTTTGGTTTTATTTTTTTCTTATCCTTCCTTACAAGTTTATGTTGTAAAAATAAGGAAAAGCAGCATAGTATGTAGTATTATATAAAGATAGAGGTATATTATATACATGTTCAAAAAATTCAAAAAAAAAACAATAACAATATTAAAAAAGTTGAAAATTTTCATCGTTTTTGTTTTTATCGATTTTTTTTTTTTTGTTTAGGTATAAAAAATGTCTGGTAGTTAACCAGATTTGGACGAAGGGTTTATTGAAAATGATAATCTCTTATTTTATGTTGTCAAGAAAATTAAAATAGAAACAAAATATTAATTGAAGCGGATGGATTAAATTGTACCTGTTAGGACTTAAAATTATAAATACCTACCTATCTAGATCATGTAGATATATAATATACCTAGGTACCACATTATGTCTTAACCAGAAAATTGTACCTAAAGAGCTACAGTGCACAAAAATAGATTTATCAAACCTCAGTTAAAATAAAGGAATGAACAAAGAACTTCTTTTCACTTTAATTTTTTTTAAATTTTATTAGCTCATTGTTTTGGAGTCGATTTTAAAACTTTTTCGTTATTCTTATTGATTTTTAATACCTTCCTAGTTTACAGAAGACATTTTTTTTATTATCTGTTCCTGTTTCTATTTTTTCAATAACTAGGAGCCTTAAGTATGTTATTTTAAAATTAAACACATAAAAGTTGATTTCAATTATAATAATTTTCAGAGGAGTAAATACATACCAATTTCACTGGCTCTTGAATAAATGGGTACTAGAAATTATAATTCGCTTTTCCTATTCAAGAAAAAATTGAAGGAATATTTGATGTCATGCCAAATTTTTGAATTTAGAATTTTACTTTTTACGTTTTAAAATAAAATTATATAGGAAATAGAATCATATTAATTTAGTTTTTCTTTTTTGAATTTAATTTCTATTTTATTTTATTTTTTTGATATGCTGAAATCACTATACTTACCATCTAATACTATCTAATATGAATTTTATAATTATTATTTATTTACCAATGTAACCTAATTTTATAAGTTTTTGTAAGCAATTGTATACACGATATTTCTACAAACAAAAGCTGTTTTTTATTGTTAATAAATAAGAACAAAAACTTTTATCAGATTTTTTTTTTGTCATTTTAATTAAGTAAAATAAAATACTACAGGTATTCTTGTCTGCGAAACTGTTTAGTTACGTTATTTTTTAAACAAACATTTTTCAATTTCTAATCTTAGAGAAAATTAAGTTTTGAGTTCAAAATTATTTTTATTTTTGATGCCTACCTACCACCATTTTGACCTTGTGTAGATACGGTCCTGTATTCAAAATAATACAATAACTAACTAATAAAAACAAAAGCTTTTTCTAATCTTTCCTGGTTTTCCTTTTATTTTGATATTGTTTTTTTCTTGGGGAAAAAAATGGGGTGAATCAAATTAAGTAATTTATGTATGCACCTTGTTTTCCTACATTGAGCTTGCATGAAGTCCTTATAAAGAGGGTAAATACTTAAATAATTCAAAAATTATAATACAGTATAAATGTAGGAATTTGGAATATAAAAATCTGATATTTAAACTTTCTTAAATAGGTATATACTTAGTTAAAAAAAAAATAGAAACAAAATTTTAATTTAGAATTATTGGAAAATATACAAAAGTATATGTACGTAATTAGGTACCCATCACTTTTTTTTTTTTGTTTCGAAGTTTATTATTATAATTGATAATTTCATTTATTAAAATATTAATCACACAGAAATGATTAAAATGACTCAACAACGTTAGTAAAAAAAAAAAATACTTACTATTCAAATTATCTATTAATCTTTTTTTTTTGTGTGCCTACCTGTATTCGAAATTAATTTTTAACATAACCATACCACCTTTGCCTATAAAGGTCTTTCGTCTGCCTTGATGAGATAACCCCCTGGACATTATCCATGGACTCGTTGGAGAAAAGAAGCATGGTCGCGGATTTAGTATTTATATTCAAATTTATACAGAGGGTGGTATCTTCTCACCTAGTATAATTTTCAAAAATTGGTTTCCGTAGTATTGGTCATAAGAAGAATTGGAATTATTTAGGGAAAGAGAAATCTTATCTGCTAAAGAATCCTATGACCTTTTCATTTTTAATATTATTAAAGAATGCTTAATCAAAAGATTAACTCTTTCATAATTGTAATTGCCAGTTCGACATTTTTTAAATGTGTATTGTATAAAGTCTGTTATTTTATTTTTAATCATACCTACTAAACTTATTAAATTAACTTATCAATTGGTTAGTCTACTAATCTAATGGCTAAAACAATAAAATTAGATAAGTACCTGAAGAAATTAAGTATTTACCTCGAAAGCTCGAAATTTATTTAAAGACTAGCCAATCAATTGTTTAAGTTCGTGTAATGAAAATATAATTACTTTTCTGAAAATTCACACGCCTTATCGAATTAAAAATATTTATAGTATTTCAAAATAGGTACGTATCTTAAAAAAAACCAGTGCTGCATCTCAAAATACTTCGATTTATTAAGCTGTTGATTATGTTTAAACTCTCTGAAATAGTGTTTTTTTTTAATTTTCAATGAAAATTCATGAAACAATTAATTTTTATGAATTTCTTACCTACAACATTAATATAGCAACAAAAAAATTTTTAATCTAAACACAATCCTTAAATAATGTTTAAAATTACTGTGAAACTCACTAATTAAAATTCTTTTTAATGCTTAATCAAAACTTCTCTATTGTATCATCAATGTTTATTTCACAAATTCTTCTGAAATTTGTGAATCACTCTCATTATAATTTTTTTTTTTTTTCTGTGACCAAGAAATATAGTTTTTGCTTTGCTGTTCAATAGATATTGTTGTTGGTAATAAAAAAGCTTTTTATGTAGAATTTTCCTTATTTTTTGAGTTAAAAAAAAGCTCAATTTATAAGATACAATTTTTGTTAAATTTCTAACCATCTTATTTATAGAATTGTTAAAACTAAATTGTCTTTTTTTGCATTCACCACCAAGTCATAATATTGTTATTTGGTATCTCCTTATTCTTTTTTTTTTTTTACTTTTTTTCATTAAAGAATGACTGAAATACAGTTCAATGAATTTAATATTAATAAGCTAATTCATAGCTTGTACATTTACCTTGCAATATTCAGTAATTGTGATATGTATGGGATAAAAAATATCGTCGTAATATTTGAGTTTGACTAAACGTTATTTTGACCTTATTAAAAAAAAAAAAAAAAACACGAGTCCTTTCATTAAAATAAAAACATAAATACCATTCAAAATTTAAAACATAACAATTAAAAAACAAAACGAGGCAATTGTTATTACTTTTTGGCTCACTTTTTCTTTTAACTATTGAAGAACTTTTTATTTTTAAAAAACTTAAATTCAAACTGGAGAAAATAAAAATAAAATTTAGCACTAAATTTAGCTTAGAAAATTGTGTTGTTCTATATTCTTATAAATAATGCACTTTATATATATAATCTTAGCATAATGTAAAATATTACAAAACAATTGCGAATCTTACATAAAATTGTTTTGTTTCTAGGTAACAAAAATGTTAAGGAATAAAAAATCGGTATGATCGATTTACATCGATAAACAAAAATTACTTTATTTTAGAGGCTTTGTGAGGAAAAAATGAGTGATGCGAAGAATTCGTCACTAATTCCGAAAAAAGATGTAGGTAGTTAACTGGCATTTTTTCGAAATCGATTTAACAACGCCATTCGAGTGCATTGAGTATAATTTTTCATATTCCAAAATCCCTCGTTTTAATATCCATTCTAAGGGCAAATATTCAGACAAAATTTATTTGGCTCTATCAAGCGTTATCTAACACCTCAGACAGATTATAGGTTAGCAACCATGAATTTCATGGTTTATACAAAAAAAAATTGTATTGCTATTTACTATGTCTGAGGTGTAAGGTCCTTGGATCAAATTAATCTTAATCTTCACAAGCAACCTAACGACAAATTTTTTTTAATATTTTTAGGTATTTTAATCACATAACTCTAAAAAATTCTTAAAAATTAATTAAATATAAATATTATTTTGTATTTTAGAATGCCGTCAGCAGCACCAGCAGAAGCCCCAGAAGTTCCAAAAACAGAACTTCAAGAACTTCAATTAAAAGCTCAAGAAGTTACAGATGATGTAAATATAATTTTATTATTTGTTATGTAACATTTATAATTTATATTAATAACAAATCATTTTTTTAGTCTTTGGAAAGTACGCGACGGATGCTTGCTCTCTGTGAAGAGGTAAGTTTCCTTAAAATGGAAAATAAAAAAAACATTTTTTTTAGATTATAATATTAAAAAAATGTACTTTAAAAAACAATTAAGATTTTGTTTTTGCGCCGCAAAATTTAATTTTTCTATCAAAATTTGACACCAAAAAAAAAAAATAAAGCAAATTAGGAAATTTAGTATTAAAAAACAGCAAAAGCTTTACTAACCGTTAATATTTTGATATTAAGTATTAACACTACAATGCGAATAAAAATTATTATTGAACAAAATTGATGCTATTTAGTGGTTCTGATATTTAATAAAAATTTTAGCTTCATTACTTACTGCTTTTATTTTAAAACAATTCTAATGATTTAAATGTCGATTGTTACAGTATTTTAAATTGTCAGGATTATAAAATCGCCATTGTGTGGAAGTTAAATGAGCCATTTATTTTGAAAGTGGTTTAAGTCCATTTTCCGAAAAAAAAAAGTTAATGATCACAATAAACACAATCCTATATATTCTTTTGATTTAAAAACAATTTTAGTCAAGTATCATTAAAATCGCTTTGATTTTGACACTTGAAAATTAGCTTATGGAATTATTAATGGAAGGAAAAATATTCTTTTTAAGTATACTTTTAATATATCAGTAGGACGATTACAGCGTATTTATATAATGTTTATAAAAGGTATTACATAAAAACATGAAAGCGACTTAATACCAGTGACCAATATTTTTAAATCAATTCAAACACAAACCTTTAAATATCTCAATACAAAAACAAATGGACTTAAACCACTTTCAAAATAAATGGCTCAAATATTGAAAGGAAAAAATATTACATTTCCTTTAATATTTCCATATTTTTGAAGAACTAATTAATTTACAAAATAAATATGATTTAGTTCAGTTGAATTTTAGCATGAATGTACTGCATATGTACATACATTTACACAAAATTCAGCTAAATTTTCTATTGCTTTACTAAATAACTAAAAAAAAAACAATTTTAACCTACTGAATAGTATTCATATTTTGTTCGTAAATTATTCTAATTAATTCTGCGAAGTTGTTATCTTTCCTGTCAAGAACAATAAATTTTATTTTCACTAGGTTTTACGATTTTTGCTGTGGACAGTGTAGTAGCAGATTATTGTTTTTTTCAGTTCTTTTTTTAGTTATTTTTTTTTTTTGATTCTATTTTCTTATTTTATTTATTAAATTTTTTGAATTAATTTTGTACTAAAAAAAATTAAAATCCATTAAAAATTAAAACAAACCAAAAATATAATTATTGCATAAAATGAAAAAAAAAATTAGTAAAACAATATCTGAATAACTGAAGAGTATGTTTAAAGCTAAAAATTAATTTCGTGCTATTTCTACTTGATTAGCTGCATGTGTTTATATATGCAAAAAAAAAATCTTGGTGAATACTGCATGTTATATTGGGCACAAATATTTTTAAGAATGGTAAAAATTATGTCAAAAATTATCACAATTAATAAACAGGAATACATTTTGTGTTAATATAATGTGATGCCATTGTGTAAACAATTTACCATTTATAAGACAAACTTTTAGAATATAGGATTTCAAACAATAATATAATTTATGATATAATATAATTAATAATACTTATAATATAATTCCGTAAATAATTATTTTGTTATGTTTTTCTTAAACTTCATAAGTCCAATAAAATTTCTAAAGTACAATCTTGTCATGTATCAATTTAAAAAATTTTAGTCAAATTTTGAAACAAAACTTAAATTTTTCTACCTTGCAATAATTATTTACGAGCAATTAAAATATAATTTAAAAAAATTAAAGCGTTATAATCGTAAGCTAAAATAATTCTACATTTAACAAAACAAAAGAATTCAAGACTTTTGTCCATTACATAACTAACTCATGAGCTTTAATTTGAGGTTTTAAGTTTCAACTCATTTCAATACTGAATGTCTTTCATTACAAAAAAGAAAGAAAGAAAAAAGAGAAGCAGGTTTGATTTTGAGAAGGAAGAAATATTGAAGATAGGTTTTCAAATAAAATTTGATAGTAAAATGATTCACGTTTTTGTGTCTATAAACTTTTTTTTTATTTTTAACGTCTAAAAGCTGTATTTTCCTTCATTTTCTTACCAAAGGAAATTTTATATCTAATAAACAATTATATTTTTCTTAATTTTATTTTAAATCGAATTTGCCATGTTATCTAAATTTTTTATGTTAAAAAGATGATCCGCTTAAGCTGAATCTTGCTGCTTAGTTAATTTATTTATAATAGATTAGATTATAATCTTTTTATATACTATAAAAATTGAACATAATTTTTTTGGGCCAACAATTTTTATCAAATAATCAAATAAAGTAAAGTTAAACCTTCGAAATATTTATATATCTGTTGTTAACTTCAGAAAACTGAATTCTAAAATTCTATATTTGTGATTGTCTATAAATCCAAAAAACCTATAAAGCAACAAAGGGTTTGGTTAAAATTTAAATATAAATCTACCTTGTATTAAATATATACCTACCTAAATTATTTTTTAAGAGCATAAATTTAATAGAATTGGTTTACACATCAAAACGTTTAAAAACAATAATTTTGATGTCAACTTTTAGTATTTTGTGAAATTTCAAAAATATTTTTCTTCTCCTCCATTTTTGAAATATTTTATAACTAAGTTAATGTATAGGTGGACTTGAGGCATTATTAAAAAATCGAAATTTGTTTTTTCAGTTCAGCTTTTATTTATATTAGTACACACAATACACATATTGAAATTCAAGATTAATCAGTTGAGTATATATATACATAACTTAACACCGTATAAAAAATATTAACTTCAACTTATTAGGACCTGTTTTTATTTTAATTTTGATATGATTAATACGCAAAATGTAATATTTTTGTTATCGCCTTCATTATATTTCTTTCATTTCTCGTTTCTGTGTACCATGCGAACAATATTCTATTTTTAAATTTTTTCTAGCTTTTTTAATAACATAATTTTAATGTTTTTTTTTTTTTCTATTTTATACCTAATTATTATTTTAAAGCTTCAATAATTTCAAAAAAAAAATAAAAATAAATTAAAGTTTTATTTGATGTCATAATGTTATTTGTTTTTTTATGTAAATATTTTTCTACCATCCTTTTTTAAGATTAAACAATTTTTTTTTTTGTATTAAAAGCTCCTCTTATTTTTTTTTTAATAAAATCTTTGTAAACCCTACAGAGAATTGTGGGAACAATGCCCACTATACGATTGTCGAGGTCTTATTGTCCTCTCCTAATAGGGAGTTATTATTTGCATGCATTTTTTTAAGTTATCCTTAAAATAAATGTGAAAAATATGTATGTGTGTTTTTTTTTTTTTTTTGATATACATAAGTGATATAATTTTCTTTTATGTTCTTTATTTTGAACAAAATTAGTTATAAAGGAAAAAAAAAAATTAAATAAAAATCCATGTTACGACGAATAAAAATTTTTATGTATATTTTATATCATAACTATATGAGTAATTTTAAGTGTTTTAATATAACTTATTATTATGATTTTGTTTAATTAATATAATAAATATAACTGTGCTACAAAACAGAACACTGATCCACTGCATTCAAATCTGTTTTTCATTTTAAACATAAATATATTACTTATATTATATATAACTCAAAAATAATAAAGTACCCTTGTTGCAAAACAATAAATACTGTGAATTGAAATATCATCGGAAAAAAAAAATTATGCCTATCTAAACTGAATTCTAATTAGTAATTTATTATTAAAATATTATATAAAATTATAATTTTCTTCTAATTCATAATCTAGGAAGAATAATTTTAAATTACGATATGGTTATTTATTATTTGTTATAAATTTTTATTTTTTTTTTATAAAATATGACATTTCGTTTCTTTTTTGGAAAGTGAGATTAAACAAAAAATAACTACAGAAAAAAATTTTATTAAGATTATAAAAATTAAAAACAAAAGAAATATTAATATTAAAATTATCAAAAATAATATTATGACTTTTATGTTCAGAGATTCAACTAATTTATTAATATCAATAATGAAAATATTTAGTTCTGGTTTTTTGAAACGGCTTGATTTAATCCAAACTAAAAAATACCATAATCGTTAACTTTTTTCTATTATTTGAAATGAATATATGTATTAAGATGGGAAAGCTTTGAATATTTATATTTTTCTAAAAGTTTCAAGGATCAAAATGTCATAAAATTATTTGTACTTAAAATGTAGGTAAACTGGAAAAGATAAATAGATAGAGAGTATTTTTTTTCCTTACAATAATTAAGTAGATTATTTTAATTAAAAAAAAAAATAATTTATACAATAAAATAACCCCATGGAGAAGTCCTCGTCCAATTTTAATTAATATAAGAAATGAAGGCTAAGAAAAAAAAATTTGGTCGTACAATAATATTCACTCACAAAAATGATTTAAATGTGACACTTAATGGAAATTTTAAAGGCAATAAAGGCACTCATTTTTTTTAATTAATAAACGGAATTGAAAACTTTAAATCTTTGAATAATCGTAACAATTACATTTATATTTAAATGTTTGTAAACCAGCCAGCTCTATATACTCAAAACTAGGCTTGAAAAGGCCTTGTGTGTAAAAATAAAAACAAATAAAGAAAAATATATTCTCTCTCAACATTATTATTGAAATACAAAACTGTTTTAAAAATTTGTAATAAATTTTTACTTATAATTTTCTCTTTTACATTTATTATTACATATATAATAAATCATATTTATATTCTTTTTTTAACTAAAAACAAAAAAATTGTACAAACTAAAAAAAAAAAAACAACAACAACAACAACAACATAATGACACATTTTTAACTAATAAATTGTTATACGTGCTGCATCATAACAATTCAGAGCAAGGAAGCCGGGATTCGAACCCTGGTGGCTCTTGATGATCAGGGAGGTGAGTCACAGGACACAAATAAAGATTTAAATTAAAAAAAAAAGAACTATTTTTCTTTTTTAAATTGTATTTTTTTTTTGTTCGTTTTATTTTTATAAAAAATACCACTGTTATACATTAAAGAAACATCACTTAAATAATTTTTTAATTGCATTTATTAATTCTTTTTTTTGAATTTATATATATGGTATATTTATATATAAATTTTTTTTTATCTAAGAACCATGATGAATTTATGGTTTTCTAAGATGTGTCTTAGTATCGAGAAAGCATATTAAGGGCCCTATCTCCATAATAACTTTCTCAATAAATGCAAAATTATTTCAGAAACAACTAAAACCATCAAAAATTCCTATTCTTTGGTAATAAAAAATTAAAAAAAAAAATAAATCTTGAAGACAGGGCTCTTAATGCGAGTTTTATGAAAAAAAATATGTACTGGACATTTTTTTTGTTATTGTACGATTGTGTGGTTATGGATTCTCATTGATGTTTGTAAGATTATAAGTATTTCATATATTCATTATTTAGGTTAATTAATTAAATATTTGTGATTCTTAAGTTCAGATCCAACGAAAAGTGCTTTAACTAAATAAAATTTAAAGAAAAAATTTCAATCATTCGTTTTTTTATCATAAATTATTAAATTATTAAATTTGAGAAAATTGATTTAACTTTATAATTCCACAAAAAAATATATATGTACAAAATTGGTTCTTAGATTTTGTTTAATTAGCTTCTTTTTTTTTTTTTTTACCATTCTATGCACAACATACGACCACTTTTATTAAGGTTTTTTTTTTTTCTTTTGAAAATCACCAACATACGTTTATTTTTTATCACTTGTAAGCTAAAATATTTACGATATTCAAAGTTTTTAATACAATATTTAGTAATAATAATAATAAAAAAAAAAAAAACATTTTTAAAGTATACATATATAAAGCTTTACTGCTTTAAAATTTATAAATTTGAATAATTATGCAAAAAAATAATAGTTTTTAATTATTAATACATTATATTTAAAAAAAAAAAATAATTATTTTTTTGAATTTTTAAAAATATTTAGATGTGATTATGCACGTTTCTTTAAATTCTTTTAATATCTGCACAATTATAGAAAATTTATATATATAATATTAAAATTAAGCAATATTATTACAACAAGGTATCAATATAAAATAAAAATTTCTTTGTTTTTGGTTTAAAAAAAATTGTTTATTAATATTCAATTTAAATGTAATATTTGCCCTTAGTTATAAATAAAAAAAAAAAAATGTTTATATAAATCTATATGTCAATTCACGAAAATTAGTTTTTAACAATTTTTTTAAGAGAGCAATGCTAAAGCGATCACCAGGTGGACAGTTTAAGATTATGTTGTTTGCATTGTGATGATAAATAATATCTCTTTCAATTTATATTTTTCTACAATTTGATTTTCAATTCTTACTCTCTGCGTTGTAATTAATGAAATTCTTTTCATAAACATAATAAATTATTAACAAAATTCAAAGATAATATATATATTTTTTAAACCAAAAACTATATTATACATATCAATTATTTTATATTTTATAATTTAAATGATTATTTTGGTTTTGTTTTTATTTCATTTTAAATTATATTTTAAATTTTTATTTTTATTTTTTTTTTCATATTATTGCAATATAAAAAAATATACTTTTTTATGTGATTAAATTAAAAAGAGCGAAGAGGCAGGCGCAAAAACTACAGAAGCTCTATCGAATCAAGGCGGTAAGATTTTGAAATCTACATTAAAATCGGGTTTTGGCTTTTTTTGCAATTAACAATATTTTCCGGTTGCTATATATCTAACACATTTTTATTAACAACGAACCCGTTTGAACAACAAAAATTGTATATAAACACAAAAATTAAAAACAAAATGTTGGATTTTTAATTATCTAATATTAAAATTCTTCAACAAAAATACAAAATAAATTTTTAAATTGACAATTCTACATAATTCAGATAATAGAAAATTCTCTATTTTTAAAAATATCCATATGTTAAGAATATTTGTGGTATTTTTGTTTAGAGTACGGAAGTTGGAATGAGAAGCATCGTTATGCTGGATGAGCAAGGAGGTAAGAATCAAGAAAAAAAAAAAAAACAATAATAATAATAATAAAGAAAAAAAAAAAATTAATATAAAAAAATTTTTGATAAAAATTATACTAAAAATTTTACACTAAATTTTTGAAACAAAATATTTAAAAATTCACAAAAAAAAATTTATATATAATTAGTTTAATTTTAAAATTTTACTGCACTCACGTTTAAAACTCGAATCAGAGTATTTGTACCGAAAAATTTTCAAAATCTATATACAAAATAAATAAATACATTAATTTGTTATAAAAATTTCTTTTCAAATCTCTTTACATTTATCTGTTTTAAAGAAAATTTTTATTACATTTTTATAACATTTATATTAAAGCCTTACATCTTTTTATACCATAAAAATCTCTAAATTAAATGAAACATAATAAAAAAAATTATTTTTACAAGATAATGTTCTTTCATATCATTTAACAATTATCTTAAAAAATTCACAGAAATCAGAGAGTGAATGTATCTGGTGATCTCACCGAAATATTCTTAGTGCAGTAAAATTACTTTTAGTGAATATATAAGCTTTACAAGTCATAAAATCAGAATTTGGTTAATTGATCAAGAAAATGGATCATATTCTTGTATTTAGTATAAGTACACATAGTTGATTAATTTTTGCAGCAAAATTGATGTAAAAAACTTAACTTATATTTTTTATTCATAAGAGCTAAATGTTCGTAAAAATCAATCTATTAAACATGTGTTGCGTAAAAGATTATTTATCCTAAATTATATTTGATGTTAATCATAATCCGATATAAAGAAATCTGATTTTTTTTAACTCAATTGCTTTCATATTGAAAATTTTTTTTCTTTCCAATTTATTTGCTTTTAAGACTGATTTTTATAACTTTGTAATTAAATATATATTCACTATTATTAAAAGTACTATATTGTTTTTTAAAATTTTACAAATTATACCGTTACTAATTCAAAATATAAAAATTTGTTATACCACCTATAAGACTCTTTTCACTCCAACAACCAACAACAACAAGAATAACCTCAACAATCCAACAAAAAATATATATATATTTAGATATAATCAATGATCATTAAAAGAATATTATAAAACAGTATTTACGAATATACGTTCATATATATATAAAAAAAAAAATATATATTTAATGAATACAAAAAATACGTTCAAAATCAGGATTATAAATATAAATTAAACACGCTCGCCTCAAGTACACTATTATATTAAAAATATTAATATTTATTAAAAATTAAAAAATATAACATGTGAGTACATAAAAACAAAAATTCCATTATAATTTATTTGTTTTAATTATTATTAAAAAAAATTTATTTGAGTTATTAAAATCAATTTCCAATTTATGTTTAAAAATAAACACTATATATATACAACAATAATTTTTTATTTATATAATAAATACATTTATAATACATGTGAGTACTGTACTTGTACATGTACGTACATACATTGCAATTGAAACCATAAGTTCATGTTATCAAAATCAAATTTGGTGGATCTTAGATATCAGCAAAATTGGTTTTCTAAATATTGCCAATTTAACTGTATAAAACAAATTTCAGATTCACTCAATATTATTTATAACCGACATGGTGTATTGATATTGCCATTATCCTGCGGCATGTTCGGTCGTGGATTTGATTCCCACCTCGGACTGGAATTTGTGTTAATTTTCTCAATTCACCTAATTATGGTTTCAATTGAAAAATTTCTGTAACAGCATATTAGACAATAAATAATAATAATAAAAATATATATAACTCAAGTAAATAAAATGAGCTAATATTAAGAAAATGTCCTTCACATATAAGTATGTTTTTATTTAAATTTAAATATTTTTTTTTTTTGCAGTAATATAGATTTTTTTGAATTTGCTTCGTCTAATGACAAAAATTGATTCAAATTAATTTGATTGGTCCAAAAATTTCCATTATTCAAAATTATTTTTTAAGGATTCCATATTTCTATATACCTACATTATATATATAGAAATATCAAATCTTATAATATATAAATTAGATTTTAATTTATAACTTATAACGATCCGAATGCTGTTACAAAAAAAACCTAAATAAATATTTTAATTTTTTTCTTCGAGAAACCTACTTTTTTGATAGTTATGTGTTTACATTTTAAATTATAATTAATTTTTTTTGTAGAAAACTTAATTTTAAAAATTCTTTCAAATTTTCATCACTTTTTTTTCAATGTAGTTATTATAAACGAAAGAAATTCCAATTTCTACTTCTTTTTTGTTGACTTCAATTGGAAAATCTGAAATATTAAATATAGAATTTCAAATTTATAATTCCAAATAAAATAGGGTTTTTTAAATAAAAAATTAAAATCTGCATTAATACGACTTAGTATTATATCTTGAAGACACAATAAGTAATTTATTCTTGAAATTATTCGGCAGATATTATCAAAAATAGAAGCTTTATATACATTGCATTACAGATTTTCATATATATATATATATATACATTCGATAAATATAATTACTAAAAATTTTCAATTTATAATCAGAAATTTGAGTATTTTAAATTCTTCATTTAATTTTAACCTACAACTCTGTTACGTATGAACTAGTTTTAAAAATTCGAATAAATATATAATTTCTATTCTAACAACATTATCTTAAAATCCTGTGGATAAATACTTATTTTCGAACTGGCATAATTTTAATTTTTTGAATATTTTGTTATCGAACCGTACTAGAAACCGTACTAAACAATAAAGGTATACAATTCTGATTTACTTGTCGTAAATATCATCAGAATTTCTTACTTAGTACTTACTTATATTTATTTTCTGAATATAAATTTGATTTTAGAAAATTACGTATTAGATCCAATAGGTTATCAATCTTTTTTTTAGTAACAAGTATGTTGTACATAAGATATATTTTAGTGAATTAAAATGAAAAGATTTTTGAATACAAAATTATTTAGTGTATTTAATTACAAGTTTTCTTAAGATTTACCAACTTTTGTTTAAAATTTTCTCTTGTAATTCATATTAATATTTTTTTTTTACTTCTATCGATATAGTGGAATATTAAAGTTTAAATAATAACATTTTCCGTTGATAAATATTATTTACCAAATTATATAATTTCGAGATGAAACATTTTTTTTTATTATTTCATGATTGGAATGCTGTTTTCTTTCTTTTTTATTAACATACAATACTTTTAACAATATTATTTCTTAATCCGAATTTTTTTTTTTTTTTTACTTAAGTCCTTACGCGCATGTGAATTGATTGAGCCATAATTATTGTAGTGAATTTTAAAAAAATTTTAAATTTCGAAAAAATATTTATTGAATCCCAAATTCAAAATATATATTTGATCAATATTTTGAGAACGTTCATTGAATAAAAATTGTTATACGGACTTACCATATTCCAGTTGTTTGAATTTTAAATTATGAAATATGTTGAAAGAAATAAAAATTATATACATATAAAAAAAGAATTTATTCCATAATATATTGACAACATTGTTAATGCTTTAGTGATTACGAAATTTTTCCGTCTTAACCGAATCACAAGCTTTATATAAAATATTTCTTTTAAAAATGTAGTAAAAACAAGAAACTTCACTGCAATAATTAGTGTTTGTTAATTTGAAAAAAAAAAAACAACTTATTTTTGGTAAAAAAAATAATTCTAATTATCAATTTCTACTATTTCTAACTTTTCTTCCTACCTTTTAAAAACATTTTATACGCAAGCTTTGCAAAAATCATATATATAATATATATATATCTTATATTTGTCATCATAAATAACTAAATTTATAATAATTTTTTAATTTTTATTTATTTATGTTTTTATTTAAGAACTAAAACTATATAATAATAAACTACAATTTCTATGAAAACAAATTTCAATACAATATAATATATAATAGTTAAAAAAAAAAAAATTAAAACATTTTTTTATTTAGATAAATACATAAACAACTGTATAATAAAAAATGTTTAAGTATTGTTTCTATTAATTGTATTTTATTTTTAATTCAATGATTAAATATATATTAAAAAATCACATTCATTTTTCATAAAATTAAAATCATTTACCTCTTAACTAAAATTTATGTATTATGTATAATTACACTAAACATATTCTTCTCTTGTTTACTTAAAATAAATATCAAGCTTAAGATTTTTAAGACAAATTGTTAATAATATTTGTTCCCATAAATTTAAAATTTTCTAAATATTATAAAATTTGTTCCTTCTATTGTATTTAATCTATTTTAATTCAGGTTGAATAAAAAATATTTTTTGGAGAATATTTTTAATTTACAAAAACTAATAAATCTTTCCCTATAATTTTTTTTAATTATTTGAAATCACTTAATATGCGAAATAATATAAGTGTATAACAAATAAAATACATGGTTAATAAATTTCAAGGGCTAAAGCTTTCGTTGAAGTAATGATTAAATTGTTCTTATACCTGAATAAAATTGTTAGTTAATTTTAAGTAAACAAGATTTAATGAAATATAATTTATGAATATATATATTTTTTTAAATTTCTAAAAATTATTTTTACATATAAAAATAGAACAATTGGATCGAATCGAGGAGGGAATGGATCAGATAAATGCCGATATGAGAGAAGCTGAAAAAAATTTAAGTGGCATGGAAAAATGCTGTGGAATTTGTGTGTTGCCTTGCAATAAGTAATATAAAAATATATTTTTTTTTAACTGTTTAATATTGAAATAATCTTTTTTTGTGATTTATTTTAGAAATGCTTCCTTTAAAGAAGATGATGGTACATGGAAAGGTAATGATGATGGTAAAGTTGTTAATAATCAACCACAACGTGTTATGGATAATCAAATGATGGCTCATGGTGGTTACATTGGAAGGTAGAACTATTTTTGACTATTCATATTTATAAAAATATATTATATACTTCTTAAACTCAATTTAATCTTAATAAAGTCACTTCCTACGTCACATATTGTTGAATTGTTTTTGGAGACTTAATTGAGAAAAATTAATTAGCTTCTCTTCATCGAGATAATTTTTTTTTATTCTTATTTTTATCCTTAAAGTTAAGCCGTTCGGAATGCATTGATTGCTTTTTTTAATTGTTTTACTTGTCTCTGTGAAATAGGATAAGAAAAAATATTACGCTGACATTTTGTACTTTAATATTTTGGGTTATCTTTTCATTTAAGAATTACAAACGATGCTCGAGAAGATGAAATGGAAGAAAACATGGGACAAGTTAATACAATGATAGGTAATTTGAGAAATATGGCGCTGGACATGGGTTCTGAACTTGAAAATCAAAACAGACAAATTGATCGAATCAATAAAAAGGTACATAAAGAAATTGTATATAGATTATGTGATTTAATTATTTCTGCTTATTTTTAAATTAAATAAACAAGCAGTGAGCAGTAGGTTATTTTTGAACGCTAATATTGAAACAAATAAATCTTATAATAATCGTTTCAAAAATTGGTGGCAATTCAAAATTTTGCTGCTTTTAAATATAATTATAAAAATTAGTTACATTCGTGACATTATTTAAATCTGAGAAGAGAACTTTGTTTAAATCTTACTTTTGGCTTACTGATCACTGCGTGTTAAAAGAATTTAAAATATATAATAATTTAATGTATCACTTTTTCACTGTCTTTTATAACAATTTAATAAAAATAAACAGGGAGAATCGAATGAAGCAAGAATAGAAGTAGCGAATCAGAGGGCTCATCAGCTACTTAAATAAATATTTTTTTTTTTTCATTAATGAAACAAATAAAATATTCTCTATATGTTACTTTTTAATCTTTATAACTTAAAGTAATGTATTTTTTGTACATTTCCGTTTAATTTTTCAAAGTTTTAGTCCACTAAAACTTGCAAATATAATATATATAAATATATATTTATATATATATATATAATATGCATATATAAATAAATATAATACCGGAATTTATAAACACCTACATAATATTATTCACTATTGTAAATTTTTTTTTCTGTTTGAAGGTTTCTGAAAACCTTCCAGACAGTGCAATATGTATTATAATATTTAAAAAAAAATATTCGAATATTAATTAATTTATATTTATATGTATATGTGCAATTTCAATATGAAAATTAATAGAATTTGAAAAAACAAAAAATTAATATGGAAATTTACATAAGAAAAACTCCATTAACTAAAAAATTTAATACAAAAAAATTAAATATATATACATATATACATTTAATATTAGTATATACACATATATTATAATATAAATACTTATAAAGAAATTAAAAGCATTTAATTAATTTACATGTTCAAAATTAAGAAAATTTAAATCTTAGTAAAATAGAAATGCATTATAAAATTAAATTTTATGATCTCATAGTTTTGATATTAAATAGGATTCATTTTCTAAAGTGATATTAAATAGTTAGCGTTTGTTAGTTCTTATTTTGAAGTTTTTTAGTGTGATTATATTTGTTTATTCGTTTATTTTATGCAAAACTTATTTATTAAAAAAATTTATTAAAATTAGGAAATAAAAAAAACGAAACCTAATTTTTGTTAATTTTATGCTCGATGACATGAATAAATAATAAAAAACAAATAAAAATTTTTAATTAAATACACATTGTGTGATGAATGATGAAATAAATCGATTTTTGTTTTGAATATTTAACATCTTTAAAAATGTATAATTACGTTCATTATAAAACAACAAATAGACATTATAAACAAAAACGATATTAATAATATTTTTGTAAAATATTTTCCTGAACACAATATGTTTTAACCTGTATATAATGTCAAATATTTCCAGTATTTGCTAAGTGAATGTACTAAAGCTTTTAACTTTAAATTATTTCACTTTTAACATTGTAATATGAAAGTTAAAAAATTAATTTTATGTTTTTGAATTTACCTAAATTCAGAATAAGAATCAAAATAAATTTAAGTATTGAAAATTTTTTAGTGATAGCAAACGAATCAATTATTACATTATTCAATAATTTTTCCATAAATTTATTCATAAATAAACTTTTAATAATAATTTAAAAGAAAAAACTATTTAATATCATTTTGAATTAAAAATTAAAAATGAATATATTTGTTAAATAGGTTAGCCATTTAAAAATCTCGTAAAAAGCATGCGCGTTAAATAATAAATCGTATTTAAATCTAATTAAAGCTTCAAAAATATTAGTTTTTAAAATTCATCCAAAACTTCCATTAGATTTGTATATTTACTTAGAAGGAAATTTTACATTCTTTTTATTATAATTTTTTTTATTTTATTATTTTTTCATAGCATTTACTTAATTTATTGTTAAAAATAAAAAAAACATTTTTTTTTTTGTTTTCTACTGATTATCTTCTAATTATTCTTACTAGTTGTAAATAATAATACAATAAATAAAAAAAGTTATCAAATTGAAAAAAATTGGACCAAATCTAATTATTATTTCTTAGATTAATTCTGTTTTATTTATTTTTTTTTTATTGATTTACTAATTTTTATTTTGGAAATCACTTTTTATATGAAGTCATACAATTATTTTAATGAAGACATTTTGAAATTAAATAAATAAAACAAAGAAATATATATTTTCCTACATTTTTTTAAATTTGTTTATGATATGTTTTTGCAATATGATAAGTTTTTTCTCCCGAAAATTTTTGTATAGCCATTTAATCTTGATAAGTAAAATATGTTGATAATCTTCATTGATAACTATAAAATCACTGTCAATATCTATCTTGAATTTATTTTCAAACATTTTCTGATATTAAAATTTAATGGAAATAAATTGTTTTTAATTTTTTCAAACTTATTCAGCTCCTAGTTATATTACTTTATTTGGAATACATATTCTCAAAATAGATGCAGAAAAAAGCATATAAGGAATTAATTCTAAAAATATTTATATATAAAGCAATATTAAGCCTTACTTTATAGAAATAAAATATATAAATATTTTTTATCTATATATATCTATGACTTCATAATTAATTTATAATTTTTTTAATTTAAATTATAATGTTTTATGTTTTTTTGATTTTATTTTAAGACCGATTCCAATGAAGGACGTCTCGAAGAAGCAAACAAAAGAGCTAATGAACTTTTAAAGAACTGAATTGCAACTTCAGATTTATAGAAAAAAGAATTCACAACTGTTTATTTAATAATTATTATGCTTTTTAAAAAATATGAGAATGACAACTACCTACAATTATATAATTTAAACCTATTAAATTTATTATGCGATTTACGCAAAAAAAATATTTAGAATTATTAACTTTTCTATGCTGTGAAATAATAAATTTCAGAATGGGAAAAAATTATTAAAAAATAACTTCAAATTTCGATTCAAATAATAACGTTTGCGTTTATTGACTTGATTTACAAGAACTACGATTTTCTACATTCAAACGATTGTTAAACAATCAGTTATAAAAGTAGTATCTTCAAAATTTTATTTTAGTTTGATTTATTTACTTTTAAATGTGAATATAACTTATTAAAAATAAAGTGATTTTATTTCTTCTAGAAACTGAAACTTATGTGAATAAATCTGTAAGTAGTTGCCAGTCACTAAAGTTAAAGATAGATATTTTTTTTATTTGTCGCACAAAATTCATTATTTAATAAAAAATTGAAAAGATATTAAAGAATCAATAATAAATAATATTATTTCATTAAATAAATATTTATATGGTTACTAAATTAGTTTTAGTTCGAATAATAATCATTAATTACTATACATAAATAAATAATGTAAATGTTTTTTCCTTTTTTTTGGAATCATAAAGTTTAGAAAATAGTGATTAAAAAATAAGTAGATTTTATAATAAAATATAAAAGAGAAAAATAACCAAGGAAAATATTCTCAATACAAATGGTGGAAATAACAAAAATAATAGTTTTTTTAAACTTAAAATCGAAAATTCTGTTTGAAAAAACACTAAATATCAAAAGTATAATAGTCTAGTCGCTATTGTTATTAACTCCAATTTATAAAATTGTAATAATAATGAGTAAAATTTAAAATTTTTCTTTTCCTAATTTAAACTTAATAGTTTTAGTTCCCACATCAATGTCATTTCTGACAAAAATGATGAAGATTAAAACTCGGAATTTCAATTTTGACATTATAAAAATGGGAAAGTTTATTAATATCTGATTAGTATTTAGTTTAAGATCAATCTTATTTGATTTGTTTTTTAGAATTACAAATAGTATTTTGAAAAAAAATTTTTTTTTATTTACTGGCGACTTTTCTTTTTATACACATTTTCGGTGTTAGAAATTCATATCAAATATATAAAATATATTATAATACCCTACAAATAAATTATCTTAATAAATAAAAATATTAAAGAAAAATATAATTGTAATTTTTTTTTTAAAACAAAACATGTAAAAAAAAATTACTTTAAACAACAATGTTATGCTTAAAACCAATTAATATGTTTCTATATCTTAAAAAGATTAATTTTAGTATAAAATCTTCTATTCCGACAAAGAAAAGATTTTTTTTTAGTATAAAAATCTTTAAAGAAGCAAAAAAATACTAATATTAGTTAATCTCATTCAGCTTAATGAAAATATTGTAGCTCACATATATTTGAAGATTTAAAAGATAATTAAAATTAAATTAAAATTTTTTGTTTCTACTTAACTTAAATAATAGCTTAAATATAAAAAAGATGTTTCAGCAACAACATTTAATCTGGTTGTTGTAATTATTATCGTGTTAATTTCATTGAACCAAAATAGTTTTAAAAGAATAACAATAGCAAGCAGTAAAAATACGTTCAAAATTTTTTTGTTATCAACGCAGTTGTTGAAGCTTTAGATTGAAAAGTTTTCGAAATGACAGTTTTAATTTTTTATTATTGGAAACGTTCAACTAATTAATTGAGTAAAAAAATACTTCAAAAAAAGATGTTGGCAATGTAATTGTTGTTTTATTAACAAAATAACTGAAACAAATTAAAAAAAAATTGCGCCTAATAATTTCTTTTTTATTTATTCGAAAATTGGTCCCCCAAAAAAAACTCAACATTTAAAAAAATTAAATAAATCTATAATTAAATTGTTTTAAGGAATTGAATTTTTATTCGAATTTCTCCGTCCTTTTTTTTGTTATTAAAACTTTTTTAACATTTAATAGATAATATAATATATATAATTAAATCGATCTCTGATTCTCTGCCTGTTTGTGTATAATTATTCTAACTGCTTTCAAACAAAACAGAACTTCTTCAAATTTAACAGAGAATCATTCGGGTAAAAGATAAGTGAACTTCAAATCGGATAATTCTTTTTGAAGGTATGAGTAAATTATAGTTTGCTAAATCAAAATTCGGACGAATTTCTTTAGGTATAAAAATATACTAGACAACCGCTGCTTTTCCAATTACAGAAAACTATTTTTTTTTATTTTTCGTCTTCGTGCATGACCAACTTTATGGGTAATATATAATTCAGTATTGGATACCCATTGTTTTAGATTAGTGAGCTTTTCTAGCCTCAAGACTATACTCAATAACTGTCAAGGGCTAGTTATGTGTAAAAAGAAACAATTAAATGTGAATATGGCCATAAGTCGGGATAAGTTAATGTTTACCCACATCATTAAGAAAAACGAGATTACATTAGTTCTTAATTAGAATTTTTATTCGTTTTTTTTTCTCTACTAAATTTTTTCACGATATTTCTTTTTTCTTTTTTATTTTCACTCTTCCATACTTTCGTTTTGATAAATTTGCTAAAAAAGACATTCAATATGGTGACCTTGCTTTTTTTTTAATTTTTTAATTAAAAGTTTTCAGCTGTGGCCTAATTAAAAATAAACAATGTATAATTAACTCATTTGAATGTCATATCCAAAGTTGATTTCAATAAAGATTTCTGTTCGTGGTTTATGTATTTGAGTTGAGATTATTATTTCTCTATAAAAATTTCGGAATCAGCATTCAAAATGTTTAATTTAATTTTTTTTTGATTTTTATTAACTTAAGGACATATAAAAAAATTTCTTCAAATAACACTGATTTTGATTAATATTACATTAAAATTAATTTGTATTAAAAAATACTTTATATAAAACCTAATAGTTATTAAAAATATACATCATATAAGTATAATATATTACCTAATAATCTACATAATAATAAAAAAAGCTAAAGTGTTTGAAAACCACCTATAATACAAAGTAAATATTTTTAAGTTGAAAAGAATACATAAAAAGAAAAAAAAACTATTTTTTTATAAACATGAAAACAGAAAACAGAAAACAATTAAATTAAAAAAAAACATGCATACATACTTCAAATACAAATTATAAATTGAATCTGTCTTGTTTCATTTGAAAAAGATACAAATTAGGCAAATAAATCAAATTAACCCATCCCTGATTTTGGATCTAGATTTTGAAGCTTCATTTTTACTTTTTCAAAGTAATAAGAAATCTCCTTTTTAATTACTGATTTTGAATAATTTGGCTCAAAAATCTGTGACTTTTTAAAAGTTCAAAACAAATCTACAAAAACCATTATAAATATACTTACCTTGTAGACTTTATTTACCAAACTAAAAGTATTTTCAAAATTTATTTATAAATACAATTTTATAATTTTTGAAATTTTTATGTAACTATTTAAAATAAAAAAAAAAAACTAGAAAATGGTTAGAATTTAAATAAATATTTTAATTTCGAATAACTATTTTTTTTCTAATTTTATTAGTTTAAGTTTTTGATTTGAGAATAAAGTTTCCTGATCATTAATACATGAAAAATTGTATAAATGAATAATCCTAATATTTTTTTGTTTCTATTAAAAAAAACTTATTAGCAAAAAAAAAAATTTAACTCGACAGAAATTAAAAAAAATCTGATTTGTATCTGCATGATAGATTCAATTATTAGTTAACTTTATTTCCATAACAAGGTAAACATTCGTATGATTTTCTTTTTTTTTTATACATATATATTTTTTTATTGAATGTTATAATTAAAGCTTTAAAATAATAAAACAATTTGTTGCAATTGTAATATTTAAAATGTTGTGTATAATTCCAATACAAAAAGATACAAAATAAAAACAAACATATTTTTTTACTTTTTATGTTTCTAAAAAATGTTAAATTTTATGTTAATTATTTAAAAAAAAAAAAAATATATATATATATATATTGGAAAACAAGATATTAGAATAAACAATTTATAATAAAAAAAAATTATGTAGATAAACTAAACTTAATATAAAAAGAAATCTTGCTTAATGTCTCAGTGTTTTTTAATATTTACTTAAAATTTGGATTTAATAAAAAATATACGGTAATATATAAATAGATAACAGCAGAGAAAGTTTATAAATAATTAAAAGAGAGGTTAGATCTTTATCTCTCTTTCCACGGTACTTTTAATTTAATTTAAATATTTTAATCTGCATTTTATTTTTTATTTAAGAAAAACAAAATTGTACCTAGAATGGAGTGTACAGAATATTATTATTTATATTGACATTATCTTTTTATCTTTTTTGTTATCTTTTTTTAACATATTAAATTGGATATCTAATGTAAGCATTTATGCCTTTAAAAATATAAAATAATTAATGCAAATTAAAAAATTTGTAGAGACTAGATAAAAAAAAATATATTGAAAATAAAAATTAAATTAAAAAAATTTTTTTGCCTCAAAAATAAACTGTTAAAATCATCGAAATTAAAGACATAAAAATTGAATACATTTTTTTTTTCGTTTTAGAATAGTTTTTTAATTTCTAATTTATTTATTTTTAATCATTAGAATGATAAAATAATTATGTCCAAAATAATATATATATATGTATATATATATATATAATACATATAAATTTAATAAAAATGAATGAACATTAAATAAAAACGGTATCAATAAATTGGGGAAAAATATTTAAAATAAAATTTCTATAATATAAGTATGTATTAAATTTAAACAATAAATTGTTTAATTGAAATATTGAAATTATTAATATTAAATAAATTTGAATAGATTTTAAAAATATTGATAATAAAAAGACATACATTAAATTTGAGTGTCGTAAAAAAAATCTTATTTATTTGAAATTTGAAAAATCTATTTGTTTTACTATAAAATAAAAATAATACTTAAAAAAAAAATAAACAATTAATTATAAATTTGAAAAGTGATATAAATTTTAATTATTATTATTAATTATTATTATTATTATATTTGAAGAAATAAAAACCCAATATTAAATAAAGTTAAATAATTTTTTTTTATTTAATGATGAACTTTATAGTGCAGATTCTTATCTTCAAAAACTTCAAACTTAAATCAGAATATAGGTACATAAAATAAGTAATTTCTACGAAAAGTGAAATTTAACATTCGCCAAAACTGAAAATTTATCAGGCGATTCGCTATCGACGAATTCCACGATACGGAAATTCGTTTTTGCACGATACGGAATCGCCTTCAGGAAAACTTCAAATATATATAATATGAATATTATAATATGATGGATACAGATAATGTAACTGACTTATGCCTATGCAGGATTAACGCCGACTTTTTTGCATTATAACTAACCTATGTCAGCGCGGTCAAAGTCCCTTTTGTGTGTCCCTACAGAACTTCAGGCATAAAACATTCTTTTTCGAAACTTTGATCGACGGCTACGCCAGCAAGTCTTCTTGTATCCCTGGGGGTTTTCAGGGATTACAACCTAATTTTTTTTTTAAAAAAAGGACAAATATAATTTCGAGATTATAGTAATAACATTTTTTTTGCGGGATACATATTTTAAGGAAAATCTTAAGCTCAGATTGTATCAAAGGATATCATATAAGGCTTAGGTATAGATCCATTACATATGGATACATATTTCAACTCAGTAGAGTTTATGTTATTGTTTATTTGCTCCAGTTTTTACTTTACTACTAAGAAATTGATTCAAAGGTTTTTACATAGATCAAAGGTTATCATAATGCATGGTGGAATCTCGATTGTTCCTTTGCATTTATTGATATTTTTTAGGGAACTCCTTTTTTCAAAAATATTAATAAAACATTGTATGTATGTAATTATATTGAAGTTTTTTAAATTTTATTCATCAATAACTTGGTAAATTACGTTTTTCAATCTGTTTTTACATAGGTATTTATTAAATTATTAATAATTATTACCATTATTATATATTTAATACATATTTAATCTATAATTTTAATCAATATAATTTTTGAATTATTTTTATCTATGAAATTTGATTTAAAAATTGAATTTGTCTTAATCTTATTTGCAAATTTTTGCAAATAAGTGTGTTATCACAAGGGCATACCTTAAATAATAAAATATATTTTCTACACTGCAGGACTGTAGGTTAGGAAGATACATCAATTCTTCGATTTATTGTAAATCGAAGCTATTTTTAAAGAAATGAAATAAATAGGGATACCTAATAATTTTTATGTTGCAAAATTTAATAATTAATATTTTGTCTTAAGGCAAAAGGCTTTCGATATAATATCTTTTGGATAACTTTTAGTTTTTTACTGCAAGAATATTTTAGACCTAAAATATTTTCATTTAAGGTTTTTTTTAAAGCTCAAGGTGAGAAAAAATCTTTGAGATGAGACTCCCATTTAAATTAAGAAAAACAATGAATGCATTGTATTCAAAATAAAAAATTGAAAAATATATTTTTATTTCATTCGTCTCAACGGATAATATTGAATTAATACGAGTGTAATTTTTCTTTGGTATTTATAAAGTTTTGGAATAATACCTACAGAAAGCAGCATTATATGAAATCTTCTACTATAAAAACTTCTTAGGTACTAGAAATGTCTCGTACTCCAAATTTTCGAACAAATAGTCGAAACCCGTCACAAAATCAACAGCGAACACTTCTCATTTATTTATATTTTGATGTTGTTTCAAAAAAATATTTGTAAGGGGATTATTTGGGACAAATTGTTACGAGCAAAAAACAGTTTTGAATTTTTTTAATAGGTGGAGCGCGAGACCGTTACACATGAGTATAGTAAAATGTTGATTTTCTAAACATGAACAATTTCAATTTTTAAATCAACAATTAAACAATTATTGCATAAAAAAATAATTTTGAGTTTCTGGGCAATCAGAAAAAGACCAACTAACATTTAAGCAAGTAAAAAAGTATTTAATTATATGTATAAATTTATATATATTATAATAAAATCAAAATACCGATAAATAAACCAAAAATAAACCAAAAACAAAAAAATTAAAAGATTATTTCCAGCCAAATGAAAAGGGGAGTAGCATTTTCGTACAAGTATTTCTAAATATAATGAGTTCAAAAATTGACCTTCATAAGTATACAAAACATTATCAAAAGATCTCTCATAATTTCGAAACCCCGCAAAAGATTATAGATTGATTATAAACAAAACACTCTGACTGTAATACTATAAAATTATAAAATATGTATAGTAAACAATGATAAACTAAAAATCATAAAATTCAAATCATACTTATGCTCATTTATGAATATTTCGTTTCATTTATGAAAAGAAAAAACTGATTGCCTTTTTTTAATTTATTTTAACAAAATTTTAGTAAAAATTTTTATAAATCGTAAAAATATTATTTAAAAAATTTTTGTAACCTAAATTAAATCGATAATTTAAAAATAATAAAAAGCAATCTTTTCGTTTTCCAACGATCGTACAATTACAAAGTGTACCTGAATAAAGCTTTTAACTAAAAACTTCTTCAATACTTAGCTTTATTTTGAGATACTTTTTCGTACACATATGTTCTTTTAAAAAATACAATTTTAAACTTATTATTCTAAATATGAATGAAAAAAAATAAATAATCATGAGATATTTTTTTCTTTAAACTATATTATTATGAAAATACCAACAATAGTGACTTTTCTTTGGTCTTGTAAAGCAATTTTTCTAATATATTATTAATATATTTTTATATTAATATTATGTATAAATATTATCTTAACATCATTATTTGGTAATATTGATTTTTTTTTTGAGAAAAAACATTTTAACAATTCAAATACAAATATTAGTTAAAATGTTGTCTCAAAGTAATAAAAATAATAATATTGAAACTACCTAATATAAATTATTCATGGTAAATACATATTTTTAATTATTGTTTTTTTTTAATATAAATTAAATAATATTGATCTAGTTGAAAAAATTCATCTATTATCAATTTTTCGGATGTCGAATTGATTTGAAAACGACAATATTATAAATACAACCTTATACATACATAATATTAAACTGGAGAGTCAAAGTTGAGCGCGTATATATATTTATTTATATATGTATTTTATTAATAAGGATTAATCCATTTTATTGAAAAAGAATAGACAAAAAAAAATTACTGTCGACGAAACAATATTTAGAAAACAAAAAAATTAAATATTTACTTTTTACTTTAACCAATTCGTATGCTGGAGTTAATTTCTACATATGATGTCCTTACTTGTGTTACAAAGCAATTTCTTCTATTTACAGTCTAGATTTTTACTCATAACTTTCTTTATTATGTGAATTTAAACTTTTAACCACCCTTTATACCGAGTATCCTTGTTTCTGTTTAGTTTTCTAAAAAAAAAGAAGTTAATTTTGAAATTTTTTCCGATTAAAAATTCGTTAAGAAATATAGATCATAAAAACTGCAGCTAACTTTATTCAAATGTCTTACAGAATACCATCTAATAAAAGAATCGAAAACTCGAACAGATCCGAACTCTAACGCGAGATACGTAATAATCACTAATAAATTAAATTGAGACCTTGTATTGGAAATAAAGAGCCACGCCGTCCAACTTCGTTAAAATTGAAACACCTTAAAATTGCAAAAACGTTTGATTTTCTAATTGGACTCTTGTTTGTCGTTAAATACATAGATAACTAAATACATATAAACTTTAATTTATGTTACGCACGAGCATCCTAATTTGTATTATAGTTTATGAAAACAATATATAATTAATAATTATGTACATAATAATAATTTTAATAATGTGCCTATTTTTTTGTCTATTATGTTAATAAAGTTGTAAAAATGCTCCTCCTTAGCTAACTCTGTTGCGTTTGTGCAATCAAATTTTGTTGGTTATTCACATTGGAATTCCTTAAAATAGAATTGGGTCTTGTCATTGTCATGCTATTATTGTTGGCCGATTTTCTCATTTCCAAATTTTGTTGCAAAAATGATTGCGGTCTTAAACAATTATTTCCAACTGCATGATCTGGAACTGGGGGTGGAATTTCTTTTTCTTTATTTGGGTCTTCTGTTGATAATACTACTTGTGAATATTCACGTATCAAATTTGCTATTTGGAAAGCCTAAAATAAAAATGTAATGAAAAACCATTATTTTTTTTATCAAACAATCAACAATCAAACAGTCAATTTCGAAGTCGATTTAATGAAAACAACTTACTTGAGATGTGGTTAAAATAACTTTTGATTGTTTTTTATCCGTTCCAGTTATTATCATTAAACAATTCATGTTCGGTGAATATGACAATATGGATGAATAATCATATGTACATAAAGTATTCCTTGATCTATGCTCTAATAAATGAATACCATTCTGATCAATTGCAAGCCATAAAATTCGGGGCCAATTTGAAGTAAAAGATTGCTAAAAAAACTCCAATTATTGAAGTAATTTAATTAAGAACTAGAAATATAATCTTACCATAACATCAAAAATTGTTGCTTTATGCAATGGCCAACTTTGAATTAAATTCAAAAATGATTTTTTAGCTTCAGTCGCTGTCATGCCACGTAGACTTTGATGATGCATTGCTACTGCCTCATGTGGAATATTTGGCACAAACCTTGGTGGTAGGCAATGACTAGCTATATTTCTATAATCATGCAAAATTTCTGAACAATCTCCTAATTCTAATTGACCTACAATTTTTTGTATTATTTATTTTCAAAATAAAAAGGAAAAATAAATTACAAAATTCACTTTAAAAATTTAGGAATTTTACCTTGCAAAGCTGTAAGCATAATAGCCTCCATTTCAGAAATTGGAAATCTTTCGCTGCGTAAACCATGCAGAACTTGGTGGTATAGCAACTCTTTCTCAACTGGATCATCCAAATTCATATAACGATTGAAAAACAAATGTTTTTTAAATAAGAAAATGTGGTGTTGACGACGGCATACTGCTGGATTTTGTTGCTAGTTTTTTGATGAAACAAAAAATATTTAAAATTAATATTCCTATCTCTTATAAGCTCTACCGAGCTCTAACTTTATTTTAAACTTTTATAAATTTCTTACTTGATTCTGCTGAGCAGCTTGTGTCGCTGCTGTTCTATATTTTTCCCACTTTGACATGACATCAGCTAATTTTTCATCTGGCATTAAACTTCTTTCTGATGAACCCAATACCTCATAGATAGCATAACCTTGAGCATTTTCTTGCAAGCCAATTTTCTTCTTAACAATTTCCATAACTTCACGTGCAGTCGAGCTAGGATGGAATTCAACAGAATGATACTGCCCATCCATAAAATGGAATCGAGCATAAATAGGTCTTCTGTTAATTGTACAAACAATTTCCTCACGACTGGGAGGCCATTGGCGTCGTCTAGTGCCTTGTGTTTTCATGAAACATCTTTCAGCGAAACGAGCATATTTTCCTTCTTCAGTAATCAAATCAGTACTACACCTTTTCAAATGGCCCAATAAATATTTTCTAACAACTTTAATTGGGGGTAATATCACACTACAAGCTAAAGACAAAAATGCCCAATTTCTTAAGTTTACCCTCGAATTTGGATCAGGATGATCAGTTGTTTGTTTTACTAACTGCAAGTAAAGTTCATTTAATAACGATTCCTTTCGCATACATCTATCCATTATCTGTTGAATAATTGTTATATGTTCATCTTCTGCTCTCTGAATGGAATCACCACTTTGACCGAGACCAGCATAATTTAAAATAGTTTGAAAAACTTGAATAATAGTTTGTTCTTCTTGATCTGGTAATTTGCTCAGACTCTGAATAAGTGGCTGTCTGCTAAATGCCCAAAAAGCATGAGGGAAACCCTTATAAGTCTCTCCATGATCCTGAACGTTATTACCGTGTTCAGCTCTCAATTTTTCTAGTCGACTCTTTGAAAGTCTTCGCAAAGTATTGCGCAAAAATCCTCCACTGCCATCTTGTGGCTTCCTTAATAATTCAGCATCAACTAAGTGACGTCGACAAACTACTACATTATGATACAAACGTACTCTATCTTCGTTGGTAATACCTTTGGTTTTTTTCGGTTGAATTTCATTATCAGTGATCCAATTCGATAGTGGTGGATAATAAGATACTATTAAAGATCCAATTTCATTTTTTTGAGGTGTCTCAAAAACAAAACACCTTTGTTGTTCAGTTGTCGAATTATTAGTCGTTGTAATTGGTTGTCTGTTTAAAGTTATCGTTATAAAACAATCGCTAGGATCCAGCATAATGGATTCAATGTCGTAATAACGAAACTCAAAAAGAACAAACTTATCTTCTGTTTTTATTAACATTATTCCTTCACAATTAACTCCCAAAATTAAATTATTGCCATAATTCCAATAACCTCGATATATAACAGGAAACATTGTTGTACCATATAAAGGGTATTGCATAACACAACTCAAATATAGTACTTTGGCAGTTAACTCAGATCTACAAATAAATTTTTTTATATTTTTTTTTTTATAACACATTATAAATATCACTTCAATGTTTTTTAAATTAAAATATTTGTCCACCCTCTAAGCCTAAAAATAAGTATTTAACACTAGAATTTTGAAAGTGTACCTTCCTGCCCCATATTGACGATGAGCTTGAGCTAAAATGGGTACCCAAAATTGTTCTTCACGAGTTTTCGATATTCTCTCTGGTAAATAGTTACCAACATCCGTGTAATATTCTGGTTTGGGTTGATTAGAAGGATCGCCTAGAGCTACTTGAGCTTGTAGCCCTGATAATTGCAATGCAACTTTTTCACTTACAGGAAAATCATCACACTGAAATGATAAGTGATATAATTTTTTAAATACCTCATAAAATTTTTAATTTGTAGTGTAATACTCATTTGTGACTTTAATTTAAATAACGAAAAGTAGAGTGCAAAGCAAGTTAAATTAATAAGAAAACTTTTTGATTATTTATTCAAATTGTAACTTACTTTCACCACACTATAAACGGCTTGTGCATACAACATGTTAATTTCTACAGGATCTTGTGACAATTCTCTTGTCGTTTTAAATAATCGTTTTTTGAACACAAAGCGATTTTCACCTGAACCCAATGTAGCTGCATTTCTTCGCATTGTCGAATTATTTGATTGAATTTTATTTTGTTTCCTAAAAAAATCTTATATATTACTTAAAATTCTATGTATTTTTTGCATTATTTATCAAATTTAATTACATTTCCCAAGCTGCAATAATATCATACAAGTAATCGTGATATTTGACATGTTCCTCTCCATCTGGACGACTTTGATAAATGGCCCAACCATCTGTGTTACACAGATTAAGCTTATCTGCAAGCTTATTAACTGCGTCAGCTGACGTATCGGTTGGATGAATATCAATCTGAAATTAAAGTGAATGTTATTGAAAAATAATATCATACAATAAAGGTCACATTAAAAACATATTCAGTATTTTACTAGTAATTACTAAAAACAGACAAATGATTTCCTTTACTTCAGATCTGACTTTTTTATATCTATCTTTGTATTCCAATATAAGATTAAAGTATCAAAATAATGCTTTTAAACAATTGAAGCAGTCAGTTTTTAATACATTTTGTTTAAATATTTTTAATTTTTTTTGCTTTGTGTGGAATAATTTTTTTTTAAAGTACAAATAAAATTCAAATATATAAAATAAAATACAAACAGCTTTGGTTCTTCCATCTAAGAAAAAGAATCGGCAAACAATGGTGCCTAGACGACGCATTGCCTAAATAATGATATAAAAATATTCATTCAATTAAAATTCTAAAATATTATCAAAAAAATGTATATATTACCGCAACTTCAACACTGGATGGTGAGTATAAACGTGGTGAAACTTTCGTATATTTACAATTATCTAAACACCACTGAGCATATTGCCGCAATTTTCCGTCCAAAGATTCTAAACTCTTTTTTAAAAAACTAACAAAATATCTAAAAAAAACATTTGATATTATTTTTTTTTAATTTTTTAAGATTATTTTTTGTCACTACTCACTTAAATAATAATTTACTCGGTTGAAATGCCACAATTGTCAAACATAAAAGAAGCCAAACTCTATCTGTCCATTCAGAATGTGGATTGTTAGTTGCTTGTCTCATACATTGAACAAAAATTTCGTCACGAAGCTCTTCCCTATCAATTCCTTGGCTAATTATGTATTGGATAACTTGTAATTCACGCTCAGCATTTAATTCGCCTCTTATGTATTTATTGAGATCCTGCAAAATAACAACAAAAAAAGTATTAAAGCTTACTGAAGATATACATCATATGCAGGTTTAGTGACGTGACGTGATTACTAATTATAATACATTAAACCAAAAATGTGAATAAACATTTTCATCGCTTATATAAATTCGTACCTTAAATATATTGCAAGCTACAACTACATTTTCGGGATCGTACATGTGAATATGAGATGAGGGAATAGAATTCCCCCGATAAAAGGTAATCATTTCATATTTAGGAACTAAATCAGAACACTTTTTTCCTTTTCTGGTTAATGTTGCCATTATAGTCCCCTCAGGTGATCTCTCATGGGTATTGTAATAATTTTCAGCAAACCTAAAATAAGGAAAAAAAAAATAAATTGAACATTTTAACAAATCACTGTTATCATACTCAAGTATATCGTGATATATATCTTCTCTTAATGAATCCCTTTCTTTTTCTGTTATATCGATTTGTTGCATTTCCTGAAGTTTCTTTTCAACCCGATGTTTTCTCCGAACTTCTCTTTCAAACTGATGAGTCCCTCCTGTTGATGATGTGCGTGAACTAGGTCTGCTATGTTTAGGCGACGATGGACTCATTGGACCATTACTACAAACAGATGTTTGCATTTTATTTGGAATTGGACTGGCAGATCTAGCCACAACATTTATTGCTGGACTTTTTGGACGTAATTTATTATGAGGACCACTGCCACTTGTCGACATTGACCCATTCTCTTCAACCTGGTGATGTATTTTTTTATCTTTAGGAAGCACAGCCTCGTAAATAGGCTCATCGTCTTGTTTTGATCTTGAAACCTGATGTGATGCACTTATTTTCATTGAATTTTCTACTTGATTGTTATTATTATTATTATTATTATTATTATTATTGTTAGTTAAATTTGCAGATAACTGTGATTGTTGCATTTGATTTTTATGTTGTTGTATCTGCTGTTGTTGTGATTGTTGTTGGTGTACTACAGAACCATTTACCAATGGAATCGGTGGAGGTCGTGTTGTTGGCTCCGGCAATGTTGGTACTCCTTTTACAAGTGGTGTTTTGGAAGTGTTGTTGTTTTGTAATGCTAACCCTTCTATTTCTTGCTGAATAACATTTTCCAACTAGAATATTCATAAGTAAATAAAATAAAAGAATGATTCTACGAAATTTTTTAAATTCATAGTATAATACGAGAACAAATATTTGTACCTCAACATCCAAATCTTGCACAAGATTATCCATTTTTTCACCAATTTCTTCTAATACTGGATTATTAGCAGTGTTATTTGGCGTGACTTCACTCAAAAATGCAAACAAATTGTCTAAATCAACAGAATCGTTGCTGTGTTGATGAGTCGCTCCAATCGATGGCATACCTTTTTGAATTGAATTTGTCATTTCAGATAATGGTGGCGGTATTGGAGGTGGTTGCTGACTAAATTTCGAATTAATTTGCTCAGCCATCTGTGACAGGGCTAATATTTCCTCTTCAACCAATCTGGAATTTGTAAATGTAAAAAACAATTACTGAAGAGTGTTTAATCAAAAAATTAATTAATTTTGGTAAATAAAAAATTTAAATACTTATTAATATTTCAATCAAACATTTATAACTACAAAACAAAATATGTACAAAAAAACCAAGTGTGAGAGTAATTTCAATTTTCAACTTATTCTTATATATATTAATGCAGTTCTGCTTCCAATTGATTAGATTTGAAGATTCGTTTAGAAACAATTTATTGGGATTAAGAATCAAACTGATAACAGTATCCCACGATGACATAACTCTTTGTGAGAGCTCTTAAACACTAAATCGCTGACAAATATTGAAAAATTTCATTTTATTTTAAGATTTTATTATAAAATTTTCTTTCTGTAGTTATGACGAAAATAAGTAAGTCAAATATTAATTCTTCATTTGTATAATAAGTGTCGACAATAACATTTGGACAACAGGTCAATTTGTTTTGTTTCTCAAAGGTTATATTCAATAATGACCAGAAAGAATTGAATCGCTTTATTGTACTTTGAAGCTTCAATCACAATGAAATAAACATAACAGAGTACACAAATAAACATAACAGAGTACATAAACATTTTGTTACATGTGATGATTTGATTTTTACTCAATATTAATAATGAGAAGAATTTTATTTTAATGTATACACACAAAAAGGCGTCAGTTTTCTGCATTTTTATTGTGATTAATTTTTTAGCCACAAAATATATTAATTTTTGGCAGTATGTTATAAAGAGTTATAATATTAGTCTGTGCTTCAATTAATGAAAAAATAATTAAATAACTTTTTTTTAACTATTGTCTGTTTTGAAAGCTTAGTGTTTTATCTCAAAGCATACAAAATATTGAAAACAACCATTAAAACACCATTTAAATTGAAATAACTTTGCATTGTAGATCTTTGAATTACTATTTCATCAGTTAATAATTATATTATAGGATAAATAAAAAAACAATTTAAAAATAACAAACAGAAGATATTTGAGATAATTAATATTTTATTTTTTAAAACATTACGATGAACTTTGCCTTTCTTGAAATCACCATAATTCGTTTCATTACATTGTATTTATAATGATTGCGTTCAATTATCTCAAAATCTCGATTGCTTTAAAAAAAGATGCAAAGTCTGTTAAACAAAAGCATGCAATTTTGTTAAGTGTCAAATGAAGTATCAATAATTTTTTTTTTAAATTATCAAATTTCGGTAAAGTGCATGGTGATTGTAAATTCAATTACTTAGCCAAGAACTTACCCAGATTTATCTAAAACGTCTCTGCCATTGATCATGCTTTAATTTAGAAAAAAATTCATAAGGAAATAATAAAAACCATAAACTACTTCAAAAAAAAATCGAAAGCAATTATTAACACCAATGTTAATAAATATTTAGGGAATAGATATGTATAAAAAAAATTCATAATGAAACTTCAGGACTTTTACTATATTGATATTTTTGAAATACTAGCTGGAATATACAACAATTTTTTTTGGATGATTCGAAGTTGGCCTAAATATTAATCTTAGTCTTTTCACATTACTTTTTGTAAATTAATAAAACTCCAAATATACCTCGCATAAATTTTACATTGTTTATTTTAAAATAGTTTTCATTAAGATTTTCGAATTCCTAATGAAATTAAGATTTAACCAGCACACTATCTACAATCAATAAAAAGATTATTGTAGAAAAAAGACAACATTCTAAGCCTAGTAAAGGTAAAGCAAAAATTAAGCTTATTTTCAATAAATCAACAAACAAACATCTATTAAATAAAATTCCTAATGAGCGATCTAATGATGATATTTTAGTAAATTTCATTTTCAAAATGTTCAAGCTTCAACATATGGCAGTACCAATTAAACTATAAAATTAAATTATTTAGGAAATGTATTATTTTCCTGGAATCTGGAAAATCGATTAATGAAGTCACTGAATATATGAAACTAGTTCACCACGCCGGCCTGCGACAGCGTCGACTTCAACTAAAGTTAATAAAATTAACTTGGTGTTTTATTCTTTTCAAAATATTACACAAAAGCAAATATATCGCCATATACGCAATATATTAAAGTATATATAAATATATACATCATACATACATAACATTTCGTATCAATACAACAGCTTGATTTGTAATCAACGCCAAGAAAAAGTAATTAATTTTGTTGCGAAGCGCTCAAAAGTTCCGCAATAAATATAGTCAAATAATTTTAATAAGTTCCGATTCGTCGAGAACGTAAAAATTATTATTATGATATATTATTATGATAAAGAAAGAACGGATATGTTTGAAAATACTCAAGCCATTATCTGTATTGAATAAGAAAATCTTTTCACTTTTTGCTCTTTAAATCTTAAAACATCAAGTATTAAAATCTTTGATTATTTGAAAATGAAATTCAAAAGTTGAATGGGTAAAAATTTTCATTTCATAGGTTTTTTTTTAAGTGAAGAATTTTAATTTTACCTTTCACATTCTTCGATAGCTTTCTTTTCAGCTTCAGATTGTTGAGCAGCTAAAAGTTCAGCCTCTCTCTTCTTTCTTTCTGCTTCTAATCTTTCTCGTTTTCTCATTTCTTCATCTACTCTTCTCATTTCTCTTAATGCACTAGCTACTTCTCTGGCAAATACACCTCTTAAGTGACTTTGAATAACTATAGCAGCTCGACGTTTTTTCAAGAAAACTATTCGCGTTTTCCAAGCTCGATAGGCGTGTTGAATTTTCACAACAGATTCTTTCGAAATTCTATACTTCTTTTGTGCTACATAACGCTTCCAGGTTTTTTGAATTATCAATGCATTAGAGTTTATTATTTGTAATCGAGCATCTTCCAAAGGCTCATGCACTTTACTTCTCAAAAATATTTTCGTTTTACCTATTTGCCATTCAGTTGTTGGTACATTTAATTCTTTTATCACAGATAAAGCTTGTTCTTTTGGTATTTTTAAGCCAGTTCGTCTAACTAAGCATTGATATTTATTCACAAAATCGTCAAAAGTTAAATGAATTGGAAAGCCCTCACGCCTAATTCGAATTATATCTAGCATTCCTAAGTATCGTAATTGATCTAAAACTAGTTGTTCATTATAATCATTGGGTAATTTATCAACATTTGGCTTAATACATCGTGCATACCTATAATGTAATAATTTTATGGACTGAATTATATAAAATAAGTTGCAACAAAAAGCTTACCATGGTTTCGTACTTTGAAGCACATCAACTAATGCTTGTAATTGCATTCGAAAGGTATCACTAACGGTTAATTTTCCTTTAGAAGTTCCTCTTTGTATAGTGGTAGTAGAGCTCGAAATTTGACTCTGGGTTTGTATTGACAACAAATCCTTAAAGAAAAAATAATTATATTAAAAATCATCTAGTAATTTTTGTTTTTTTTAACTTGCCTGATAGGAAGATAATTCTTGAACAAAATTGTTTTCACTTCTGCTCATGTAATCGAACAAAACATCTTGTTGAACATCTCTGTTTTTATCAACAAAACCTTTGACTTTATAAATAACACAGCCAGCGTAGTGCTTTATACCGAATTCTGTCTCCCAACACCTTCTATCTAATCCTTTAAAATAATATGCATTTGTTTCGAATTCGGAATGTAAATTTGTTAAATACGCTAGATCTGATCCCTTAGGCATATGGCATTGTTCAGTTAATAATTTTAAAATACATCTAGGTGGTTTTTCTATCAATTCCAAGCATAATGTGTTATCTGTAAATTCTATGTGTGAAAATTGGATATCCTCCTCTTTATAAATTTCTTGTTCCAAGGCAAAAACATAATGATTAAAAAATTTATGTAATTTTTCATTAGTATAATTAATGCACAATTGTTCAAAAGAGTTCACGGCGAAATTTTCAAATCCAAATATATCTAATACACCTAAAAACCTTGTTGCATTTTGACCAGGATTAATGCAAGTATTTATTTGATTTATGAGCCAAGCAAAAGTTCTTGAATACAATGCTTTTGCCATGCTGTGTCGATTTTCACGAGCCTAGAATAAAAAAAGTTATATTTATAAATTGTTTCTTTTAAATTCTAGTAAAACAAAGAAAAAATAATCAAAATTCTGGCCGGCTCACTCAGTGGTAAATAGTTTTAGGTAACTTTTTCCATTTTTACTTTTATTTTTTTGGCAGCAGAATGTTTAGAGTTCTATTTTGGATTTTTAGATCAAATTTGAAAAAATTACATCGCTTTCTTTTTCGAGACATCATTTAATTACATAAATCCGTTTAATTTATTAAAATCGATTTATTTCACTCTAGTGGCCTCGTAAACGTGTTCTAATCAATGAATTTTTTTTATGTTTTTGTAATATTTTCCTATTCAACTAAAAATCAATTTTATAATAAACTAAACTTTAATTCGTACCTCTTGAAGCTTTAGCGGAATCTCTGTTATATTTCCACGAACATTAATTTGGCGCAATAAACAACATTGCTGCATATCACTTTCTGGAATTCCAAGTAATTCAGATACTACCTTCACAATATCCTTATCGCTATCTGTGAGTTCACAACGTTCTCCATCAATATCCTGAAAGTCAAGATTGCCTAACCATAAAATTGCACTTAGAACTTTAAAAATAGCATCGATTATATGTTGGGGAATTTGTAACACGGTGAAAGCTAATCGCAATGCTTCAAATTTTTTAGCCTCCGCATGAACGTCGATATCTATGGTGCCACAACCTTTTAAATATCTATAGAATGCGGGCTCCTTTAAATGTAATGCAGTTTGCATTTCAGAATTAACTCTTCCTTCAGCCACCAATTGATATAAAACATGATAATTCCTCTCTCCAGGACTTTGAAATGTTATTCGAGATTGCTCTAATAGATAATCTTGAATAATGCAACCTTTAATATTACATTTAGAATCGAAACAGACTTGCATAAATTTGCCAAAACGTGAGCTATTATCATTACGCACTGTTTTAGCATTACCTAAAAATAAAATAAAAAAATTCAAATTTATTTTTTCATTTATATTACTCGATAGAAATAAAAAATTAAATCATCTGTATTTTATTTTTCCTACTACTTTGAAAGTTCGAAAATTTTCGGCTTTAAAATAAAAAAGTCTCAGCTTAGTTTTAGCATTTCTATCGAGCAAATGTAAAATAAATAGTTTTAGATCACCCTATCAGAGCCAAATTTATCTTTAAATAAAAAATTCCTGTAATTAGAAACAAAATAAATTTACCGAACGCCTCTAAAATAGTATTAGCTTCTAATATTTGCTGCTGGACCCATGTTGAAACGTCTCGAGTTACTGAGCAAAGATATTGTAAAATGAATTTAGTTGTCTCCGTTTTTCCAGCACCAGACTCCCCAGATATAACACATGACTAAAATAGGATATAATTTTTAAATTTGTATAAATTAAAATAATAAATCTTTACCTGATTACGATCTGTTGATTTAATGCTACTATATGCTGCTTCTGCCAAGGCAAATACATGTGGTTCAAGAGTTCCTAATTTTTTACCATGATATTTGAAAACATAATCCTGTGGGAAAAGAATAATATTTATAATCACACATTTCTTTCAAAAAATGCTCTTAATGATATTTTATATAAATAAAATAAGTTATTCTTATATTCCAATGTTTATGATTAATTACTAGATTTCCTAGAACCTAGAGTTGGATTATGCCTAAAATATCAACCTACATAAAGCTTTACTGAAATGTTTAAATTGACTAGACTTTCCATTATTGATATGTATAAAATAAATTTATATATTGCACCATGTATAATATGTGATGTCGCATTGCATACTAAAAATTGTTATATTAAAAAATTGACGTAATTGTGCAGGCCTCTTCGTAACATAACATGTGGTTATTTGAAAACACATATTAAAAATAAAATATATGCAATCAGTAAAATGTTTGACATGTTGGTAAACGTACTAATAGGTTTTAGAAATACGATTTACAGTCTTTTCGAAAAACATAATAGCGGAAAAATTTAACCCTTAGGACATTTTTGTTTTGTACAACAACAAAATGGTTTCGTTGGGTAATGCCAGATTTTCTTCTATACCATTGATTGAAACAAATTAATTTGGTTATATGAATTTATCCTTAGTTTCATCATCCTCAAGTATCAAAATCTATATTTGTTTAGTCCTAATTTCCAAACTCTTTTTTGATAAATCTGTAATTACAAAATCTTTGTTTTAATCATTTTTACACTCCTTTATAGAAAAAAAAAACTTGAAATGAATTTAAAAAATCTATTGTATCATGTATGGATATAATAAAAACACAACACAGCATTGTACAACACCCTTTTTTCTTGCGTAAATTATTACTATTATGGGACATATTAGATGCAAAAATCTTTAAATTTGAAATCACAATAATAATTGAGTTTTTTTAAATTATTTTTTTAGACTTAAGATCCATTTAATTAAAAGCTAAGATACAATTAATTAAAATTTAAAATCTTTAATCAATTTTTTTTTAACTATTAAAGTTTTTTTCCTTAAAGATTTCGTCTTTATAGATTGTGTAACTAAAGATTATGAAACTAAGAATTTTATAAAAACAATTTCGCCTACTTGTTTTTAACTAGTAACAACCTATCTATATTATATTTCTTTACTTACCGTAGAATAAACTTCAATCTCCTTATATGGATTTACGGCAACTAAAATGGATCCTGTATATGTCTGTTTAATGTTAAATTGATGTAAATTAAGTTAAGGAAATTAAGTTTCTTTTAAATTTTTCAAATCAAAATAAGTAAGTAATAAAAGTTCAAAAAACTTTTGGAATCTGCCTGTGTATAATGAGTCATAACACTCATAACAAATAAAAACTAATATACAAATTTAGTCTTTTATTATAAGCTTACGATTCAAATATGTCAACTAAAATATTATTTTCTATTCTAATCCTGTCCTAAATCAATTCCGTAAAATATTGATTATTAAATCATTAGTTATAACCTCATTGTGGAATTGTAACATCACTTAATACGGAAAAAAATTATGTTACGTTAAATTTTTTTACTATTATTCCAAATTAGGATGATGAACTCTTTATTTTTATTTTTATTTTTATGAAAAAAAAAAACTTCAGAAATTAAAATTTTTGTCTGCATTATGTAATAATAAAATAAAAATAGATATTAAATATATACGTATAACGTACATAAATATTCTCTATCCAGAAAACATAAACTCAAAAAAAAAAAAATTATACTTTTGTCATAAATTACACGGATAACTATCAGAAAAAATTCCATCTATATAAAGATATACTATATACGTATTTTAACAAGTTAACATATTTTGGCGCGATATTGTAGCATTTTGTTGCGTTTTAAAAAAAGGATACATAAATTTCGTCTCGTTCGTAACGAACTTTGAGATTCCTGTTGATTCCATTTTCATCGATGTTTGATATAGCAGTCATATCAGGAACTCCTTTGTTAGCCATTGAGCTAACATGACCTAAAATAAAAATATTAGATTGATTACAGATTAGATCAGATAAAAATAAACACAAAATTCATTAATTTTATTTTAAATCTATTTTATTTTTAAGAAAGAATATTAAGTATATTAAGTAAGTAAATTTTAACAACCAAAATTTCAAGATATTATATTATGGGATGACATTAAAAAATTAAATATATACATATTGAATTGCTTGCTACCTAGTACTTATTCGTCTAATTTGATAAGCGCTAAGATATTAAAAAAAATATTGTTTATAAACAATTTTGAATTACACATTCAATTGGGGTCTAGCTTTATAATCCATTTTTCCATTGAATTTTCCTTCGATGAAAATTTAAATACTACGAATGAACGTTTTTGAACATCATAAAAGAAGAATAACAAATGTAAGCAATACCAAAACATTGGGAAAAATGTTAAAAGAGATGTGTATATATTTAAAATTTTTTGAGTATATTAGGTGTATTTAAAAAAAATAAATATATATAGAAAATATGTAGAGTAGATAAGTAATTATGTAAAATAGAAAATCATATTTTTTTATCGTACCAAAGAGCAATTTACTTCACTTAAAAAAGGGTTTAAAAAAGAAACAAAAACACTTAATATGAAAAGAGCAAATGTTAAATATTTTTCATGATTTTATGATTTTTTTTTTGGTATGAAATGAAGTAAGTTAATGTCTTTTCACTGTGTAAAGCGATGGCTTTTAATATTTTAGGATTTTTCTTGAACATAAATATACATGAGCATTGAAGAAAATAAACAAATATGAAAGTTGATCGCGGCTCTGTAATGTTTACATTTCGGGGAAATAAGTGCTTTTAATCAGTTATTCTTAATCTTTTTATTATGGTTAGAAGTATTAAAGACAGCCAGAGAATCAGAGATCGATTTCATTATATTATATTAAATTTGAACCATGTACTTCTAAATAACTTATTTAAAAGAATCAGTAAAAAAAATTTCATTATCAGATCATAATTTGACAGCCACTGTAGAAACCGTATAAAATTGAAAAGGTAAACATTTATCTTTTTTATTAGCAAAAGAAAAGATAGTAAAAAAAAATTAGTTACCTTTATATTTTGTTCTAAACCTCTATTCTAAATAAATTGATACTTATACATTACGTAGTGTCTGTTTGCATGCATACTTATGTAACAAAAAATAAAATTAAAATATCTATATAAAAAAAAAGGTAAGTAGATATAAAAGTGTAGGTATATTATATAAATAAATACAAACAACAATAAGTAAATATTTATTTTATATAGTATTAAGCATATAAAAAAAATTTTTTTTTTTGGGAATTCCGTACGCAATCAATTAAATTTACAATAAGAATTTTTGAATAGCTTGTTGGTATTTCTATAATGTTAAGATGACTCATATTAAAAATATTTAATGATGTGGTCATCATAACAGTCAACTTTAATGTATTAACTAAATATAAGTAATAATGATAAACTTTAAAGCTAAATAGAAACAATTTTTTCTATTTAAATAAGGAGCAACTAGGAACTTCTATTTCAACCAACTTGAACCTCTTTATCAATTGTCTCTTTATCAAGATATGTTATTAATATAACTGAACTCTAAATTTAATTTAAACAATTTTTTTTTTAGCTTTGAATGGAAAAAATTTTAAAATTTAATATAATTAAATTTAAAAATAATGAATGTTTATAAAATAAAGTAAAGCTTAAAAGTAATAAATGACAATGGATTAACATTTTGTATATATGCGGATTTTGTGTAACCGAAGAAAAAAGGACATAACATCAAACATCGAAATGAGTATGTACAAAATTATCATTAACATTAACATTTTGATATTCTTGTTCTGGTGCATACAAAATTTCCGGAAAAGCGAGGGAAAAAGTATGTATTGCAGAAACATTAAGACTTCCTTAAAATATAAAAATTACATAAAACTTTCATAAATTATGTTACAAAAAAAAAAAATTAGGTCAAAGCACGGATCAAAGTAAGTATGTAAACAAAAAAATACTTTTTTTCACACACATTACCACTTATTATTTTTGATACATTTTCTCAAGATCTATAATTCGAAATAAAAACATAAAAAACTTTTCTTTTTTTTTAATTTTTGAAAAATATCATCATCCAAACAGATGGATAAAAGAAAATTTATTATTATGTATAAGAACAAGAGCTCGTATTACAACAACTAAGTAATCAAATTGATAAAAGTAGGATCATTATAATATGAACTAAATATATTTTTGTCTATTTTAATAATTTTAATATTTTTACTTAATAATATTTTTTGTTTAGAATAAAATTTTATGACTAAAATAGATACTTTTTTCGTTAAAAATATTTTTTTCAATCCATATTAAAATAAACATATGTCCGTTCTTATCTTATAAGTAACTTCAATATACGAATTTGCATTTATATTGAAATAAAAGTTTTTCATTATTATGATTACTTATACCGTGTTAATAAGTATTGGATAAATATAAATACATAAGTACTTAATAGACGAGAATTTTTAATAAATGATAAAATTATTGCTTTCATAATAAATAATTAGGAACTATGAATGATTCATTTAACTAGTCAAGCCAGACTTGAATTTTTTTTTTTATTTTTTTTTATTCATATTAAAATATGTACTTAAATTAATGTTCTTGCCTTGCGAGAATACATGATGTTAGCGTGTTGTTTTTATTATTTTAATATTTCCCCTTTAGTTATTTTTTGATTTAAGATAATGATCTGGTCAGCATAACACTTTTAAGAACCAAGTTAAGTAATATAGAGTGAGAAAGAAAATATAATTTAATTTATTTAAAGGAGTAAATAAAATCATATATTGTTAGGCATCCTCTGCAAGTACCCGTGCCGGCTTAAAACATAACTAGCCTTTTAAATAACTGCTAGTTTTGTAATGTTCCAATGAAAGATTCAAGTATATAGGATGTTGAAATTGTAGAAAAAAAATCAAATAATTAATTTAAGGTGAAAAATTTCTATTACTTATTTAGTTTATAAATTAAAAATTAATATAATAAATACCTAATAAAAAAAATAATAATATAATGAATAATATATAATGAATAATATAATGAATAATTAATTTTATTTATTTTCTTATCTTAAGCGATTCATTGCACATAAATTAAAAAAACATTATTACATGAATTAAAAATGATAAAACCGCAGCAAGTTACTTAATTAAAATATAAATTCAACTTCGAGATTTTGAAATTTTTAATTGAATAAACAATTTTTGCATAATACTGCCTGCACTTTTTTTTTTATATGTAGATTAAGTATATAGTTCGAAAATGAATCATGTATAATTATAATAAGTCTATCATATATAAATACAGCTATGTATATTCAGTAAATGACTTCTCTTGTTTATCAATTTTGTGATAAGATCATAAAATTTGTTACTAATCAGAGTGTTATCATAAGCAAATTGAGGGATGTGAAATTATCCAGAATTTTATAGTTATGAAAGTTTTAAGCATTTACTACATGTTACATTTTTGAACAAATATAAATAATGCGCACTTCGAGAATGATTTGTTTTTTTTTTTTCAATAAAAAAAAGGTATTTATTTAATCACACTTTATTCATATAAGTTTATTCATAAACCAGTTTCGTTATGATTATAAGTAAAAAAAAAAAAAGAAACCATAACATACTTAGTTAATTTCAAATTTTTTTTAAGCTTACGTTCAGAATGCTATCATAAAACAACGTTCGATTTTTTATTTTAATAATAGATATTACTACTTATTGGTTCTGTTTTGATGTTTTCTCTTTCCCAATACAAATTTTTTGTATATATACCTACATAAGTATCTATTATTTCGCATCAAAATTCAATAATTGAAAATATTTATTCATTTCAAATAAATAAATATAAATAGTAAACATATTGATTCAGCTGGAACAAAGATTTTTATTTTTATTCAGTATCTTGAAACATTTTTAAGTACAATATTTGAGTTGAATAATTTTTTTTGGAATAAGTAGGTATACTTCTAAAAGATATTAATTTTGGCTAAATTGGAAAAAAAAAAATTCAGTAAAAATAGGTCAAAAATTATTATTATTTTTATAGTTTAAAATTAAAATTAATAAAAATGTAATTAGGAATGGAAGCTCTTTTTTTTGCAAATTCAGTATAATTATTTAAGAAGAGCTGTAGTTAATTCTCCAAATTAGTTAAATTTCCCATCCGATGATTCAATGCGGTAGGCTTCACTTACTCCAATTTGTTAAATAATATTTTTTAATATCCATTCATTAAAATTGATATAATATTTTGAAAAATGTACAAGGAAAAAAAAAAACTATTCAATGTAACTACTACCACATTTCATGAATCAAATAGCTAAACATAGAACTTACGTATATATTTTAACTATGTATAATTATGTACATAGTCAATGCACTAAGCACATCACACATGCATCATCTGCACACATTGACGACGACTACTTATATCTTCTTTCTGATCAAAACTTTTATATTGAAATGTACACGGACAAGTTTTTTATTCTTTTTTTATATTTTTTATTATGTTTTTCGTTATGGAAATCGTATATATAATTTTAATTAATGAAAGAGAAAAATAAATAAATAAAAGTAAAAAAAAAAAAATAAATAAGAAGAATCGCACAATATTTTGTTATTAAAAAAAAAAATAAATTAATATGTGACTTCCGAGAAGACTTCCTATTAAAATAAAATTTCGCTTTTACATTTTGCTCTGGACTTTGTTTTTTATTTTTCTTAATAAAAAAAAAACATAGACAATTTTTTTTTTAAATATAATATTTTTGTATTTTTTCATTTATTATATACATAGATTCTGATTCTGATTAAGTATAAAATAAGATCTAAAAAAATAACAAAAAGAAACCTCGGGACCGGGAGAATATATAATCTAAATATGTATGTCAGAAGTTTGGAGACATTTAAGTACCTACTCAAATAATTCGCGATTTTCGCGAATAACACAGCTTGAACGAAAACTTAAGCGCGGTTTTAACTTAATAAAAAAATATGTTAGAATAAAGAAATAGTTCAAATAACAAAATTTATCGAGAAATAAACTTATTCTCGTAAGTTATATTTCTTAAGACTTTTATACTTCTGATAAGAAAAATTTTAAATAAATATTTATAACAAAAAAAAAAATTTTGCAAGAATTGTGTAAATTATCCGGATATTTATATTCATATTTCCATTCTTGTTTTGAAATCAACAAGAGCTTTCTGTTAATCAAATTTTAATCATATATGAATCGTATTTACAAAACATTAACATTTTAGTTTTATTTAACACTAAAGCCCGGTTTTCAATAATCAGGTACACTCTGTCCAAATCGATTTGGAAGCTCGTTTTGATCGTGTAAACAGGGTGTCGAAGTCAACTTGGATTAAAGTTGAGTAGGACACTGCTCAACTTACTTTGATCAAAGTAACTTAGACAAAGTGTAGTTGGATCATGAAAACCGATAATAAATGAAATTTAATAAATTATGAGTATGGCATAATATCAAGATATTTATACAGACTCAGAATAGACAAAGAAAATAACTAACTATTGAGAACTGAACTTTCAATTGTAAAAATAAAAGTTCATAAAAAACTTGAGTTTGTTCTTATTTTTTAAATAAAGATTTGAGTTCTTTTCATGTTTCTTCTTCTCATATATAAAAATCAGAAATCAAAAATTAATAGAAAAAAAAAAACAAAATAAAAGAAATAAATACCTAGGTACCAACTTATTGTTACAATCTTTATTTTTATTCGCATGTTCAATATCAATATTATGAAAAAAAAAAAAGTAATAATATATAGAATGTTAGTAGTAGGTAAGTATCGGTAAGTATATAGTACTTATAAAACATAATAGAACTAAGTATATTATTAGTGATTAAAGAACTACATACAACAACAGTTAAACTACTTTTAACTATTAAAAAAAAAAAACAAATATTTTGCATTTTTATTATTTCATCAATTCAACTAAACTGGTTCTCTGTTCAGTGTGACTTAAAAGCATCTGGTTAATACAGCAGTGGCAGGCAGCAGGTGTAAAATCTTCTGCATAATAAGAAACAAACTTTTTTTTTGTTTTTTTTTTTTTTAATCGTCTGGTTTGTTCAGCTCTAAATTAAAATAATATTAAATAATAATAATAATAATAATAACAATAAAAAAAAAATCCAACATTAAAAAATTAAGTGCTTGCAAAATTAAAGAAATTTTCAATTTGAATCTGCTCCAAAATGCTTAACACAACAACATTTTAAAAAATAATTTTTTGCTGTTAAAAAAAAATAAAATTTTTAATATAAAATGCTTTAAAATCAATTCATTTTATTTTGTGCTCAACAATGGAAAAATATTTATATATTTTAATTTATTTATTTTTTTTTTGAATGCAAGTCTTTGATAATAATCATTTATTCTTAATTGTTTTTGTACATCCAATTTTTTTTGTGTTAACTTTTTTTTTTTTTTTTTTTTGCTTTGGAAAATGAAAATTTGTTTGGGAAAAAATTATCAAACCATATCACTATTATGATAATTTTTTGTTATTGTTTATAATATTGAATTGAAAAAAAAAAAAATGTTAAAATAAATAAATTTCCTACAATGTCGTCAGTCATAATAATGGTCGTTGCTTTTTTTAATATTTTTATAATAAGTTCATATACAGGTACTTAAAAATAGGAAACTTTTTCCTTAAAATTTTAAGTCTGAACGTCTGGAATTCAATTGTATTTAAAATTTTGATATTAAGTAAGCAATAGGTATTAAACGAGGAATTAATATAATAATAGTGTATTATACACTGGTATTCGATTATTGCACCATTGGATTCCCCGTAGTCCACTTTATAAGTACAATCCATTCTTCGAAATCTTGTTCCTAGCTGTTTTACGTGACAAACACGAAAATATTGGATTTAAATTTTATATGAAATTTTAAATGCGTTTTACTCAAAACTATACTTTTTCACATGTACCCCAGTTATTATACAAACCATACGAAGTTATTTATTATCGTTTAAAATTTTGTCTGAGTTTTTTTAATTAATAGAAAACCCTCTTAAATTCCCAGATAACTATTTAGTTCAAAAAGGTCAAACCTATTAAATTTACAAATTTCTGCCCGAGTTGTACTTAGGTAATGAATACGTGTTTAAATTTAAAGATTTTCGGCGGTATTAATTTCAAAGAATTTTTTTAAACAAAACTTAAATACGAATGGAAAACAATTTGAAATTGTTAATTCATAATTAATACATATATTAATACGTATATATTACTTACCTTACTTACATCAAAAACCTTATAAAAACCTAATAAGCATGATGTTTTTATCTCTATTTCAAATTTGAGAATATTTAGAAAAAAATATCAAGACTTTTCATTTTAGCGAAGTACAAAAAAATAAAAAGTTAAATCGCTTATGAGTGTGTTTTCATTTTCGGTTTCAGAAGGTTCACAACTACTCAGTAAGCCGATTTCATTCATTTAATACCAATCTTTTTTTCTTCCAAGATTTAGAGCAAGATTTAAAATTCTGGAATTTTAAATTAAAAGCTATAAACCAGCCAAAGGTTTAAATAATTTTCATATAAAATTTTTATTCTTTTTAAATTTTAAACATTAATATGGAAAACTGACCCAATATTTAATTTATGTGAACTTAGAATTGCACATTTTTGTTATTAAATTTGATTAAATTGTAAAATTCATCCTTTCTCTTCTTTATTAATACGAGGTTTTTTATGTGAAGTTGTTTTATTTTCAATCGAACCTAATCGCCGAGCTAATCGCTTACTTATAACTTATCACTAGAAAACATAGTTAGGAAGGTACTAAGTAATATAAAAATATATGAAAAGCATAGCATGTACAATAAATACTTAAGTAGTTACATATTTTGGAATTGTTAATAAATTAATTTTAATTTTAGATATGATATTTATTTTCAGGTAGCTATGAACTTGTAACTTTATTTTACATTGAGAACTAAAGCATTCTTTTATAATGAATAATAATGAACTTTCGTATTTCATCTTGAAAATATGAAATTTTTAAAAATTATATTACTTACTTAAATAACTACATACATACGTACATATAAGCTTAGGTGTTTATTTTGCTGTAAGTCATCAATCAAAACTTATGACTCAACATTCAGTGTTTAACTCAAGTCAAGAAATTTTAAATTGATATGATTAGATTCAAGAATATATTTTAATCTTTTTTAATCAAATTCCGAAAAATATAAGAATAACTAACTCTCTATAAATTCAAAAAATATCTTATTTTCTGAGTATGTATGTACTTTATTTAAGTAATAATTATGACATCAAATATAAATGAAAAATAAATAGGTAAGTACCTAGATTTAGAAGAACTAAATATAGTTAACTGAATAGCTAGGAAGGTATACCTACCTATTAACCTACCTAAATTTTTACTTTTTTTCACTAAGTATATTTTAATTTTTTTTTAGTTAAAATCATAAAATATATAACTAAATTACAACCACAGCCATATAACGTCGGTTTATCATTTATAACTATATATTTATACAGATAAAAAACATTGGTAAACAAAAACAGAATAGAATTGAAAAAAAAAAAAAGAAAAAAAGAATATTAATTTTATGTGTCAAGTATTTTAATGGGACATGAATTGAATGGCTGGCAGGAGCAAAAAGTCCTTTAGCTAAATTTTCAGTACTACTTTTTTGTTTTATTTATATACCTATATTCAAAAAGGTTCTTATAATTTTTCGCTCTTCTTTTTTCTTGTTGTATTTTCGTTTCCATCTGTAGAATTAATCTAGCGTAGGGGTGTATTGTCAAAAATAATTTTCTCAATTAAAAAAATATTTTATTTTTGTTGATTAAAGCTGCTAACCAGACAACACAACAGCATTAACTATTATGGAATATTAGTAAAATAAGCTTAAAACATTTATGTTATTTTTTCACCAAATCAAATCTATGTAGGTAACCTACATTTTTAATATGTTCCTTCAAATTTCCCTTCTTAGAGCTTTAAGAATAAATTATAGAATAAACTTGTAGAAAATCTTGTATTATGCTGTCATTCTTCAAGGTATTCTTTCGCACCATTTCTAATACATAGTCAGCTTCAAATTAAAGAAAAATATTTAGCTTCGAATGCAAAAAAAAAACGAAAGAACACACTAGGTATGAACCTATTACTACTATTCCATACTAGAAATTCGTAAATAGTTCTAACTAAAGATATAGGTACCTACGCATACATACCTACCTAGGTTACATACATCTACTTACTTATTAGAAAATAAAACTGTTCTTTCATAGTACTAAATCAATTGTCGTAGATAAGTACCTACCTAAGTTAGGTTACTTAGAAGTAATTCTTAAGTACCTACCTGTAATGTTTTAAATGTTGTTAGAAATACCTAGATATTAGATAGTACCTATAAAATATAAAGTAAGTAAATAGATCTATGTATTATTCCTTCAGTAAACCAAATTAAAAAAAAGGACAAAATCACTTTTGAAACTAAATTTCATCAAAAAAAAACAAAAAAACCATACGTACGTAGAGAAAATTTTAAGAATGTATTCGAAAAAGGAAAAATTTCCAAAGGGCGTTTTTCGCAAAAAAATAAAAAAGAAAAAAAAAAGGATACATTTAATTCTAAAATTTTTCTTATTTTCTAATTATGAATTTTCAAAAATTTTCAAATAAAAATTAAATCTAATAATTGATTTATGATTTTAATAAACTATCATTATAAATTTAATTCAAAATATGCGAAAATTTTCCAAAAAACAAAAAGGATTTTGAATGAAAACTTGCCTTCAAAATTTACAGCCATTTTTTGTAATCCTTTAAAAAAACCTGGTGAATTTTTATTTTTAAATTTTAAATTTATATTAAATTTTTTCTTTTTTGTTAAGGCTTTTATTTTTAAACACAACACTTATTATTTGAGTTATTTCAATAATTCCTTTAATTTGATCATAATTAGATTTTAATTATGAAAATAAAAATTTTGGTGTTTTTAGTATTAAAAAAAAAAAAAACAAATAAATAAAAATTTTGTTTTCACGATATTTCGTTAGATCTAAAAAACAACCAACCAACCAACTCTCTCAACCGAAAATCGTCAACTGATTGACCTGACCTGGAGTGAGTCGACTCTGACTGGCTCAATAAAAAATTATAATGACAAAAAATTACAAAAAACACAAATATTTAAAAATGAGACAAAAACGAGATTTTTTCTTTTTTTGACATTTTCTTTTGCTGTTTTTATTTCTTGTATTTTTTTTTCAGTGGTGGTCAATCGATTCAAACCTTGTTATTATTATAGTAGAGTTATGCTCGATACAATTCAATGGCGTAGTCGACATCCAATTAAAACCGCGCTGCCATTCAGTTGGGGAAAACATAAAAATACTATCGTTTAAAGGAAAATAAGTATTAAAAAAATTTATTATAATTTTTGATAAACATTTTAATTTCAATATTTTTTAAATTATTCAATAACATGATTTGATTTTATTTTAATCAGTTTCATTTATGTATTTTAAATTTGCATAAAAAAATTTAAACATAGAAATATTTGACTTCGTATTGCGAAAAAAAACAATCGCGCGAAAAAAAAAAAAATGTTCTCGAGGTTTCTGGGGAGGCGGTAGCCGTCCTTCGATAGGCGAAGAAAATATTTTTGCAAACATTAACGTCGAGACTGTTCGAGTCCATATATTTTCCTACATTTAATATTTCTTACGTCGTTTGCGTCGCGTCCGTCGCGTGCGTCACGTCGAGTTTAACCAAACTATAATACAAAAGTGAATTCCGGCCGGAAACAAATTTTCCGGCCGATCTGTGTGCCATAATACACTCCCTTATTACTAGTAAATATTTTTAAAGATTTTTTTTTTCCAACACTTGGCAATATTGAATTAATTTGATTTATCCCGCCCGCGAAACTGTTTATAAAGATTAAAGAGATAAAACCACCTCAAGAAAAGAAGATCCGCCATAAAAAGGATTAAACAATCGAAATCGAGATAAAATTGAAGACATTAAGTAGTAAGATTTGCTATCTAAATCTAAATCTGAATCCAGAGCACATGATTGTAACGATATCCTTGGATTGCTTGTTGTAAATGGAATAGTGCGAGCTCCGAGGAACGTAAAATAAGATACAATTATTTTAATTTTTATGACGTTCAGTTCAGATTATTATCTTTCATCTTCCTTCACACAATACAATTTCATATTTAATTTTTTTAATTTAATGCATTTCTTTTTACAGTTGAATTACCTCAAAAAATAAAAAATGGCTGAATTTGGTGTAAACGAGTTGACCGAGCCATTGAACATTGCGTAAGTTTCAAAAATATAATTGGCTGCAGCTACTTGGAATTACCTATACATAGGCAGGCTTACCGGAACGTTATCTGATCGTAAACGTGTAGTCGACCTGTTTTAATAACACCAAATTTGTTATGTAGGTGGGTAGGTCCCTGTGCCAAAGTTATAAACTGAATTGTGTGCACCATGAACCTTTACCAATACCTAATTTATTTGCAGATAAATCACTTAAAAAAAAGAATTTTCTGGATAATTTAATATTAATGCTAATAATTTAGCATAGATAAACAAACTTTCATCAAAATATCTGTCTAAGTTAAAAATTGTGCCATCATAATTTTTACTTAAAAAACTGTATGCTAAACTTGCAGATAGACAGATACACATGTCAGTATAGATAAGCAGTGATAAACCGGACCGAATACATAAAAAGCCCTGAGAACCATTAAATTTGAGAAATGTAACTTAAGTAGCTCGTACCTAATTTATTTTGATGATATGCCTATTATGACTTCAACGTAATTACCTATCCCTAAGTTGAACAAAAACTTTAGATTATTTAGTTGTAAGAGTAATTTTGAAATTAATGTACCTACCTACCTTGCCTTACTGAGGCTTTCGGTCAAATTTCATAGAATCATCAAATGAAAATTTTAGTTTTTTTTTTGTATGTAGGTATAATTTTGGATAGGTATCTTCATTTAAGAAATTTTTGTAGTAATAAATTATTTATAATATTTTTTATTTGAAAGCGATTTAATATCAACCGGGACACAATTCCAAATATCCAATAATGTTGATCCCGTTATGGGTGAAGGTAATTTATTTTCTATTTTATTAAAGAATAATCTCAATGCGAATATTTTTTTTAATTCTTTCCTGTTTTTTTTTTTTTTTTTTTTAGATATGTACGACGATTTTGGTGCTGGTTCCGATGACGATGAAATTGATGAAGCAGAAATGGATACCAAAAATATTTTATCACCATGGGAGAATAATTTTGGGGAATTAAAAAAGGAAATGATTGAAATTGAGCCAGGTATTTGGAAAAAGACAATTCGGAATGGTTCCCAAAAATTCGGATTAGTTCCAAAACAGAGAGCCCGTGTAACAATTCAATACAGTAATACATTTTTTTTCCATATTAATTCCTTAATTAAATATTTTAAAAGTTAAGATTATTTCAACAAAATCAAATATAAATCATTCATAATTCTTTTAGGCTCATATAAAGAAAACGACAACAAGCCAGTTGATTCAACATTCCTACGAGGAAAGTATCATGTATTCAACACTGGTGCTTTTGAAATATTAACTGGTTTAGAAGAGGCTACATGCACAATGTACAAGGGCGAACAATCTCATTTTTTGATAACATACAAATTACTTTTTGGTGAAATAGGATGCCCACCAAGAATTCCAGTTAAATGTGATTTACTTTATGTAGTTGAAGTTATTGATTTTTCTGTAACAGGCAATTTGAATGCTGTGGAAGACGTATCTCCAGAGGATCGTAACAAGTTCTCCATTATTCTGCCAAAAGTGAAAGAAGTTCATTTAAAAGGAAAAGATTTTTTTTCTATGCAAAATTTTGAATATGCCAAACATGCGTTTCATAAAGCCGTCTATTATTTAGAGCTCTGTCGTTTAGCCAATGAAGATGAAGAAAAGGAGCGTAAAAATTTTTTAAAAGTTTTATATACAAATTTGGCTATTTGTTATTTGAAGAAATCGCAACCAAAGAAAGTTTGTACAATGTGTAATGATTTTAGAAGGCTAGATTTTCAAGCATTTGATAAAAATGCTAAAGCATTATATTGTGAAGGTTTTTAATATTTTATTTTTATTAATATTGTAATAGATAATATTTCAAAAAGGAAAGGTGATGGATGTTTTTGAAGTTTTTTTTTAATTTTCATTGAAACGAAAAAAATTTAAATCACTGAAGTACAAACAATTCCTTTCGTTTTAAAAAAAAAAGAAAAAAGGGATACTTACATGAGTTTAATTGAATTTTACTAATTTTTTGAAATATTATTTATACATAATTAATTAAGAAAAAACATTTAAGTTTTATCGTAATAATATATGTTTTGCATTTATTTGGAACGACACTTATTTTTTAAGGACGCGCTCTTATAATGTTAGGAGATTTCAGTCGAGCTAAAAAATCGTTATTAAAGGCCCAAAGACTACAGCCGACAAATCAGGATGTGATTGAAGCATTAAGTGAACTAGCAACAAGAAAGAGAGACCATGAAGAATTTGAACGCGGAATGAGTGAACGTTTAACTGGAGTCTTAAGGCTAGCGAATAAGACTGAAGATAAAAAGCAAGAGAAATTAAAACAGAATGTTAAAGAATCGTTGCAAAAATTTAAAGATAATCAGAATTCAAAAGAAATGGGTTTTCCTGAAGGCTACTTAAAAAATGAACAAGCAATTATTGAAAAAACGGCAAAGGATATGGATCTCGCAATTCGAACTACACTAAGGGATGAAAAGTTTATTGTGAAAAAGTAACTTTAAAAATTAATACATATGTATTACATATATACTAAAGTTGAAATAAGAAACCATTATTTAATTGTTATGATTTTGTGAACGAAATAAAGTATTTCTGTAACGGAATCAGCAGAATGAATTCTGATATTTTATCTTAACTCACGAACACGAAACTATTGAAAACTTTAAGATAACAAGAAATAAATAAAAATAAACTTTTAACTCTTAGCACATAACAGAGTCTCAATTTCGATAAAATAATCGTGAATTTTTTGTCTAATAAAATATTTTTTTTATTAAAGTTACCAAATTACTAGGTGGGATACCTTTTATACTAAAGAAGTATGGATTTGGTAATGAGGACAGGAAGTTTAGACGGGATTAAAAAGTGGGACAGTTAGTAGGTAATCTTTTCTTAAAACGGCGCAAGTCGTAAATTAATCGTCCACCAGCTGTCGGGAACAACTTTAATGGGAGAGCATTCCACATTCTCGAGGTGCGAATTGAAAACGAATCTCCGAAATATAAAAAAAAAACTTACAAATGCATAAATATTTGGTTGGTTTTTGTTTTGTATTTAATTTATTTTGCGTTGAATCGTATTTAATTTTTTAAAATGAAAGTAAACTGCACTAAGCTATATAAATGTAGTCAAATAGCATAAAATGAAAATTACTGAAATTAATGCTCTAATACCGTGAGCAAAATAAATATTGGTGGATGAATTGAAAATGATTAAAATCGTTTTATTGAATTGTCCTATCCTCGCTATAACAAGCAAGACACAATTTCAAAGGGCACACAAATTAAACAAAACAATTTAAAGTAAATAATTTTTTTCTGCAAATATATTCAAAAAATTTTCATTGGAACATAAAAAGCTGAGGCAGTAACTATTCTTAAAAAAGTGAAATAAACATGTGCGTGTGGAATATTGAATATTATATTTTCTTTGATTTTGTTGACGATCGAATGGTAGGACAATAACTCTTAAATAAGAGAAATAATGAACAATTAACATATTAGTGAAATGAAAAAAATTGAATAAGGTACCTTACATTAAAATTTTTATTATATTTTGTAGGTGTATATGTACGCAACAGAAAGAATTTTTCATTTAAATTTCATTATGTAGAGTCGTTTGAGTTTCAAGATATCTAACCAAATTTTCTTTTAAGGGTTTATTTACTCTCGTCTCAAATCAGAAGAAACCTTTTAGTATTTTAGACTTTAAGACGTATTGTACGTTTCAACGATTCCAATAAATAACATCAAACTAGTATTTTATTCGATGAAATAAAATAAAACTATAATTTTAGCATTATTACATTAAATTCTTTTTCAACATAATTTACATTTTACTTCATTTTAATTCTAAACATTCTTTTATTAATTTTCTGAAATTTATTCTTCATATTTTGGAGCTTGGCTTACAGATTTACTGTAGTCACGAATTGGTGAATAGAACTAAAAATTTAAAATAAAAATTAAATTAAGACTGAAATATAGGTAATAGGTATTTGGTATTTTCAAATAAAATCATATTAACTTTGTATTGCTTATCTCTGTAGTGTTGCCATGGTTCGGGGTTTGAGCTGCGATTCCATGTTACGTCAGGATTTCTAGTAGCCAACCTGTTATAAATTCAGTAGGTAGGCATTAATTTTTAAAATAAAATTACAAAGATTTATATTAATTATTCACCTTAGAGTATAGTAGACGGCTCCAATTGCACCTGCTGCAACACACACGTACAATGGAATTAACTGCAATAAAAAAATATTTTTAGCAATGTTAACGAAACTAACTTTGTTGTTTTCCAAAAAAAAAGAAAATTAGAAGAGACGTGGAAGAGACCTATCATTTCTTCCTATTGACGTTCTAAGCATAACTTTTTCATTTCAATTGCTCAAATTTAAAAATTATTCAAAAATGTATCGAAAAAAATTTTTTTTTTCAAAAACATTAATAGAATTGGATTAAAATAAATACCTACTGAGATAAAGGTCACCTATCTCAGATTGTTAAAATTTTTTAACAAAATCTTTGAACTCACAAAATGTCATTTTTTTAATATTTTTATATTGAAAAAAAAAATCGAATTTTTTTTTAATAAACTAAAATTTCTCGTGTCGTTTTCCCCTGTGTAATGAATGTGAAGTCCGAGGACATCACAGCATCACCATGATTCCTACCTAATCGAATCAAGAAGATAATCATTTGTCGATTGATTTAATGAGTTATGTAAGCGAACTATATAAATGACAATAGAAGGATTTTGATTTTGATTTTCGTTGTTTTACTTACAGCTGGATTCTTTTTAATACTTGCTAATCCCATTCCCTGCATTTTGGCGAATTTAAAATTATTTCCTTTTCTTTTAAATTAAAATCAATAAAGAAGTTTGAAGAAAATTATTCTCTTTTTTTTTTCCTTATTTTTTCACAAAATTCAGAAATTTTCTTCTGTCGCAAAGTAAAATTTTAATTTTTTTCTGAGTGATTAAAATGAGGAAAAATATTCATTTATTTTAGCGGAATTCAAATTCGAGTAGAAAATAGAAATTAGGTTTAGCTGAATGTCAATTTTAATGTCATCATAAAAGCGGAATGCTTCATATTTTATACTTTTTCCAACAAACTGGTTAATTTGTCAGACATGAGTCAGTTGTGAGTAGCGATAGTGAGTAATACCTACCTTTTTTACACTGCACGACACTTTTTTTTTTTTGGATTAAATGATAAGACCGCTTTAAATAAATATTTGATAGCACATTTAGCCATTTTAACCAAATTTTAAGTTATTTCTGATGAAAAAATAATGTACGTACGTACATTCCGCAGTTGTGGGAATTTTTTTTTATATGAAAAAGAAAATAGTAATCTGTCGTCTTATTTCAGAAAAAGGCTAGTAATTTTTGAACCCCTGCTTTAATTTTCCCACATTCACTATATAAAGGGAGTAAACACAATTGGGGCGACAACGACAACTACAACGACAACGCACGTACCGCTAGAGTGAACACAATTACGGCGACGGTGACGAAATAAATAAACAGGAAAAAAATAAACAAATAGAAAAATAAATAAAAAAAATATATGGTTGTCGTTGTTGTTAAAATAGAAACATTTCCAATTTATCGCCAGGCGACAATGTCGTTTGTCCCCAATCGTCTCAATTGTGTTCATTCTCATACAAATATATGGTTTCTATTTTTTTTCATAGTCGCTATCGCTGTCGTTGTCGCTGTCGCCACAATTGTGTTTACTACATAAGCTTCCACTATATACAGAGTAAACATATTTCTATAGTAGAGTAACAAGGAATAACGAAAATTTTTATGCAAAAAAAAAAAAAAAATTCACCTCCCTCTTACAAGGTGCCTTTCTGATTCCTTTTACTTAATTTTTTTTCGCAGGTTTTTTTAAAATCCAAAATTAAGTACTTTTTTAAGAACAAAGTGAGTTCATTTCGTTTTATTTTCGACTTAAAACTATTTTCTTATTTTTAAAATTTTTGAAAACCGTAAAATTACTTATATTTTACAATTTTTTTAATTTTTTGTAAAGACAAAAAATTATCATAGTCACCTGGTTCTTTTATAAAATAAATGCATTGTTTACATTTATTTGGCCTTAAGCGCGTCATAGTTTCCCTTAAATACTCAATACTAATAAATAAAAATCATATGATTTTTGTTTTGCTTTAATTTTTCGATTTTAAGGATGTGAGAATTTTTTTTAAACTTAAAGCTAATTTGAATTTCAGTGATTTAAATGTGAGAAATTAAAATAATAATTTAAATTAACTTTACCAATTTTTTAGTTCTCAATTTGATGAATTTTAAACATTTTGAAAAATGTTAATTAACAGTTCCTCCTAAAAACTTTCTTAATTATATTAAAATATTACAGGATAAGGTTGCTGAAAATTTCGATTTACATGTAACAGAAAATAATTTAGTAAGTAAATTAGCTTCCCTTCTTACAAACGTTGAATGTAATTTCAAATGTTGTGAAAATTTCAATAAAATTTATTTAATTCATTTTTTCATACGTGAGCGCATATATTTCATTTTAAATTTTTTTAATAAAAATGTAAAAATTAGAAAAAATAGAAATAAAATGTTGTCTGTGATGAGTTTATAAAATTAAAAGTCTTGTTTTATTTCGTAACTTTTAAAAAAGCAACCATCTCATCCCTGATCATTTTTATTCAACACAATGATAGATTTTGAGTAAAAAAAACATAGATTTTTTGGCGGGACGAAATAAATTTTCTATGGCAGATACTTTACTTTATGAAATAGGTGTACAATGCTATATACTAGTCAGTCCCATGGTAGGTTCACTTAGAACAAAATTAATTTCAGTTCTTAATGTGTTTCACCTTTCAACCACATGCGGCGCTCTTGTTTGTTTACGTTTTGTTTTATTGTCAACCCAGCCGGCTGAGCTTTTTTTCTTATTTATTATTTTTTTTGAAATAAAAGCGTTTGGACGTGTAGGTGATTTATTTTGAGAAAAAATTATAAATATCTGGTAGAAATAAATAAATAAATAAAAAAGTTGAATATATTTTAATTTTAATTGTGGATTTTATTTAAAAAAAAACAAAAACAAAGTTGGATTTATTGGAATTTAAGTTAATTTAAGATTAATAATAATAATAATAAATTTAAGATTATACATTTAATTTATTAATTAATAATTATTGCAATAAAATAAATAGAATTTTAAGTGAAAATGTTAGAACACAATGTGATATGAACTAAAAAAATTAAGAAAATAAAAAATTTGATATAAAAATAAATTTATCTTTTATTCATAATTTTCTTTTTTTCCTGCAAATTTGAATTTAATAATTTTATTTGAAATATTAGAAATAAATTGCCACCTACAAAAATTTTATTTTTTTAGTTCACCTTCCCTCCACAAATCCACCAGGCGCTGTAGTAGATCTTTTGAGTGGGCCATCTATTACTATATCTTATCTATGGTCAGTCCCCAACAAATTGATTGTAAAATTTTGAACACACTCTAATGTTATCTAATGTCATCTTCATTTATCTTAGACATTTCCTTAAGGGTAAAAAAAATTAAAGTTTTTGACTGGCTGGCTGGCGGCAGGTCACGTTGCATTATTTTTTCTTTTATTTTATTTCAAATAAATTCGAAAATATATAAAAAACAAAATGCAAATAGATTTAAGTGATAGAATATTGAAATATTTGGATGAAATTGGGCAAATTGATACATTAGAATTGGTGAAAATTTTAAATGAGGATCATCAAAAAATCATTGGTTCTTTGAAAAGTATTGAAGCTCACGGTGATTTAGTAAAATCTGAGCCCACTTCGCGAAAAACATTGGCATTAAGTGATGAAGGCAAAGAAGTTCATAAAAATGGTTCACACGAGGCAATTGTTTTTGATTCTATTCCACCAAATGGGATATCTCAAGCTGAACTCATGAAAACTTCAAAAAATGCTAAAGTTGGATTTTCAAAAGCAATGTCGCACGGTAGGTCTCGTCAATATGAAATGTGGATAATTTGATCCAATCAATGATTTTTCTTTTTTCTCTCAACTTATTAGGTTGGATAATGCTTGATAAAAATGTGAATCCACCTTTAATTAAACGAAAAGTCGATAAAATTGAGGATACAGTGAGATCTCATCTTGAGCTTATTAGTCAAGGTCGTGAAATTCCAGATAATGTGAAAAATGAATATAAAAAACGAAAATTAATTCAAGAAATTGTAACAAAAAGTTTTATCATCACAAAAGGATCTGAGTTTTCAACAGAATTGAAAAAACTTGAAACTGATTTGACAGTTGAAATGTTGGCCTCAGGACTTTGGAAAGATTTAAAATTTAAAGCTTATAATTTTGACTCGTTGGGTAAATAACAATTTCAAGACTATAACAATAGATTTAAGAATAACATTCTCCAGTTAGCTATACCTAAATAAAATAAACATTCAGAATTTCTCTATTAAATTAATGATATTAAAGTATGTACATACATTAAAACTCTTAAAATATAGTTGTAGATTGCCCTTCCTTAAAAATTTTTTTCGAATTAAATTCTCTTTATAAAAATATCCAATCAAATATCCAAGATTTGGAAGTTCGAAACGGCCTTTTTGGCTTAATTATGCCTTTCGTTGAGGTACGATAATAAAAATAATGTGGGTACAATTGTAAAATTTGTTCAAACTTTTATAAATTCAAATTTTCTAAATTTTATAATTTTTAAATTGTTTACGTATATTATCTCTTTCAAGGTGCTATTCCAGAAAAAGGACATTTACATCCGCTATTAAAAGTCCGAACTGAATTTCGCCAAATATTTTTAGAAATGGGCTTTTCGGAAATGCCTACGAATAACTATATAGAATCATCATTTTGGAATTTTGATGCTTTATTTGTACCACAACAACATCCGGCAAGAGATGCTCACGACACATTCTTTATTAATTACCCAGAAAAGAGTAATAAATTTCCTACACAATATTTAGAACAAGTGAAAGAAGTTCATTCTAATGGTGGTTACGGTTCAAAGGGCTACGGTTATTCTTGGAAACTTGAGGAATCTCAGAAAAATTTATTAAGAACTCATACCACGGCAGTAAGTGCACGAATGTTATACAAATTGGCTAACCAACCGGGTGGATTTAAGCCAGTAAAATATTTCAGCATTGACAAAGTATTTCGGAATGAGACATTAGATGCAACTCATTTAGCTGAATTTCATCAGGTTGAAGGGGTGATTGCAGATGTCGGACTAACATTAGGCAATTTAATTGGAACTTTATATGAATTCTTCAAAAAACTGGGTATTACCAAACTAGAATTTAAACCAGCCTATAATCCGTACACGGAACCAAGTATGGAAATATTCTGTTTTCATCCAGGATTGAATAAATGGATTGAGGTATTGATATTAATATTTGCAAATGTAATTTATGATAAATTAAAGAAACTAGCACCAAATCTTATTTCAAAAAAAGAAATTTGTTGCCTAATCTTGGACTATCAATAATATCCAAATTATCAAAACATAAAATCATGAAAAAAAAAATTCGGAATTAACATTTAACTAATGAACATATAAATTTTATATTTAAGGTAGGAAATTCTGGAGTTTTTCGACCAGAAATGGTGCTGCCAATGGGAGTGCCTGCAAATGTTAACGTAATTGCTTGGGGACTTTCACTTGAACGTCCCACTATGATTAAATATGGCATTAATAATATTCGAGACTTAATTGGCCCCAAAGTAGATTTGAAAATGGTGGAGGATGGCCCTATTTGTCGTCTAGAACGTTAAATTATTAAATTATTTATTATATTAATTTTTTTGAAAATAAAATTCATGAAACTAATTAAAGGTATTAACAGTTCATTATACTTTGAATAGTGGTTGCAACATTTGAAATTGTTCAAAAAGATTTAAAAAAGTAGATTATTCTTAAAAATCGGAAGAAACCAAACTATTCTAACAAAAATGGAAGTTTACTAAGTCTAACATTGTCGCTACTTATCAAATCTTGAAAAACGAAATTTAATTGAAAAGTAAAAAATACACTTTAGTAAAATTTACGATAAAAATTTATTATATAAAAATATATAAATAAAATCATACATATTTATAAACAAAACTAAAAATATTACCATATTAAAACATTCAATTTTCTTTTTCTCCAAAATTTATTTAACAAATTCAATGTTAATACATTGTATTGTTTTTTTTTTTAATTCATTCTATTTTGTTTATAACAAAATTTTTCAAAACTATTTTTTCTTAAATGGGAAGAGTATATAATTTAAAATAAATTAGCCTGCAGAAATTATATTAACTTAGCTAAATGAATATGGAAATCCAAAAGAAAATATTTGGATTAGCCGAAATTAAATAATCAATTTGATATTTAGCTTTTGATTTAATATATTTGGAAATGGCTCCAAAAAGTTTTAAGCCTTTGTTTTATGTATTACATCAAAAATTAAGTCAATAAATTTCAATCAATCTTGATAAAATAAAATTTATTGAATATTTAATAGTAATACATAGCTAAATTTTGTCAGCAATTTCAAAACTTTTATTTCATATTAATCGTCTGTATTTAGAAAATGTTTTTTATACTTTATGCACACAACATATTATAAATTTTTATAAAAACACCCAAATTTAGTAGTTTTTTTATGATTAGATTAGAAATTATTATAGAAGAACTTAAAAAAAAAAGCTGACTACAAAAAAATTGAGGCAAATCTGTTTCATGATTAAAAAATATGTACTCGTTGAATATTTATAAATTTATATCTATATTTTTTATCATTACACAGTGAACTGAGATGTTAGAATTTTTCTTGTTCTGATTCAAGTTAAGTTAAGAAAATATTCCATAATATTATAAAGAATAAAATTTTATTTATAAAATTCACCATCTCTTCAATAAAAAATGGTTTTTTTATACATTAAGAAAAAATACAAACTCATTTATTATTTTCGAATCACAAATTAAAAAAAAACTATATTCAGTCCTAATTTTTTATTTAGTCGACAAAACAAAAAAATATAATTATATTTACAAATTGATCTATTTTATTAATAACTACGATATACATTTAATAAATCTGTATTCTTAGATACAAATAAAAAATAAAAATTTACTTATTTTAAATTTAAATTCAACAAAATGTTATTGCACATGTAAGTTTTATGCATTTCATTTAACAGTTTTTATTTTAAAAATTCTTGGGCAAAATTTTTTCTCTTCAATGTTTCTTTTTGATAATAGCAATAAATAAAGATTTTTTTTAGCAACTATATTTAAAAAAAAAAAAATGCGAATAATAATTTTAAGTTTTTTTTTTTAAATTGCAATCAAAGTCAAGAATTAAATGCAATATAAGCATTATACCATAAGAGAACGTTATATTACAAAAGTCAAGGTTAGTGTTGTATTAGAAAAAAAATATTTCGAGATCTAAGAAAAAGAAACTATGAATTTGTTGGGAATTGTGTAAGCGTCATTGATTACAAAAAAAAACTTCCAAGATTTTTTGAAGAAAGCAACATTATGAATAATAAACCTAAATATTTAATTTTGAAATTTACCTATCTTTATTATTTGTTGAAATTTGAAATACTTATGCGAATTAAATTTTGAGAATTAAATATTTTCAAGCATAATTTGAATTATAACCTATTTTGTTTCTTTTTATCAATTACTTTATATATTGTTGTTATAGTAACTCAACAAAAACGTGAGTTTATTTATTTTATACATTTTGCGTGTTTTATATAAAAGTAAAGTTTAAAATAATTATTTATATTTACAAAAAAGAAAAAATTAATATTTAAAGATTTTCAAACAAAGCTCCCATAATTCCTATCAACACTGCTAGGATTCTCTTCAGATTCTTCTTTTTCTTCTTCCAACACAGCTTCTTTTGGTATTTCTGGGACTGATAAGGCTGACCTTGTAAAGAATGCCATTTTTTCTCTAAAAAAAATAATAAAATAGGGAAATTACAACAACCTATTAAGTCTGAATTGTTTAATAATATGATTTTGTTAAATTAAATTACATTAAATAAATCCAAGAAAAATCTTATCGAATATTTTAATAACAGTTTTTAATATAATATTATTTTTACTATATTTAGGACTAAATAATAATAAATAAAAGAAATAAAAAATTTCCAGAAGTAAGTACATATACATAAATATTTCCATTTTCTATGAAAACAAAAATTATGTAAATACTCACTTTAAAGTTATCAAATCAGGTGAACCTTTTGGTATTTTTGTTTTTCTTAATTTATAAATTTCTTTTGATGTTTTATGCAGCAATTTCTGTAATTCTTTGTTTTCTGACGAATGAGATGGATCAACCTTTTCAACCAATCTTTGAAAATCTTCATTTTCAATAGCCCAAGCTGCAATCTTAGAATCCTTTGAATCTCTTGCACTTTCAAGTCTAAAAAAAGAAAATTAGAATTTTTTTAATTGCGCTTCCAAAATAAAATTCATGTGTATAAACGAGAAAATTATATTCGACTAACGTTTGCTTAAGATTTTTTAATTTTGATATTTCATCATTTAAAAATGATAGTTTACTATGTTGAGCCTGAAGATCTAATTCTAAATCCAAGCTAGTTCGGGGAATTTGCAGTTGTGGAACTTCTAAAATAGATTAATAATTTGAATACATATTTTATATTGGATAATTAACTCAAAAAGATTGAATTTTAAGCCGATACGTACTTGATGTTTGCTTGGGAATTTTATTGAAAAGCCTAAGTGATCGTCGCTCGGCAGCACCACGTTGAAATGTTGTATTGTAGTTATTATTATTGCGATTCTCCATTGCGAAACGTTGCGGTGTTACGAAATGCATTGCTGAATCTGAGTCACTTCGATTCAAACGACAAATATAGGAATTTTTAGCTGCAACAGCACTCGGAGAAAATGTCTGTGATCTTTTTACTTGACGTTCATCAATTGCACCTAAATCCTTTGAAGATCTACATTTTTCTGGTGGAAAAGCACATTCCGTGTTAGTTTCCTTATCAACATATTCTTGCTTAACGTTATCCATGTAAGTGTCCAGCATTTGTTTAGTTAAGTCAGCTAAAAAAATATGTAAATTAAATCTTATTTATGTATTTCAAACGTTTTTTTAAACGTATTCTGAAAATTGTAGAAAAAAATAAAAACTTCAAAAAGTTTCGAAGTTATAATAATAGACTAGCCGATTCGACCCATCTTCTACGCCTCTTATTAAGAAATATATAAAAAAAACATTTAGGAAAACTTTGAAAGAAATATTTTTTTAATAGTAACATCTTTTTCGAAGGAGCAGTATTGTATTTCCTATCGCGTCGGTAAATAAATGTTCGAATTAAATATTATATAAAATATATTATAGTATGAGTGCTTTTACATTATGTTGTCATTAGAAGAAAAATTCATAAAATTATTATTATATGTATATTATTAAGTTATTACATATATAATGTATAGAAAATCGATTTTCTCGGACCTATTTTTCAGATAACTTAATTATTACTTTGTTGTCATTTAAACACAAGAATTTGAATGAATACGTAAAGCTTATAGTAAGTTTTTCGGATTTTGATTTGAGCTATGACAAAGGTTAAGATAATGCACTCTTAAAAATGTTAAGATTTGATTTGTTAATTAGGGTCATTATCTGACAACCACAATTTACATTTTTTCATAGTATCTTACCGTTCCCTTCCGAAAAATCTTCTTCATCGTCATCTTCTGGACTCAAATTCAATTGCTCTTGAAGTTCTTCACCAATTTGTTCTGGAATATCATCATCTATTTGTGGACCTTGCTGATTTCTTGTAAGTGTGGATGTTTGAGATGAAATTATAGTGGACTCATTATCAGATGATTCTTCTTTACAAGCTCCACTCAGCTCCACACCTGTCTGCAAAAATCTTGAACTAAGAACATTATACCATTTTAGGCTGGCATCATCAGGGTTGAATTCAGCTAGACTTATTTGAACCGAGCCAACAATGTCTTCTTTTTGTCCACAAACATTAACAACGGTTATTTGAAGTACTTTACTTAAGATTTTTGCAAGAGATATTGGTACAGCAAAGTTTTCCCCAAAAATTGGTTTTTGAAATTCCGTTACCGATTTGGTTCGTATTGTTTGCAATGCATTTGGCAATAAAGCTGCTCTTAAATATCTAAAAATATTAATAATTTCGTTATCATTAAAATCGATGTCAATAAATAAAAATCAATAATCTTTTACTGTGACGATTTAATCAACAAAATTGTATCTTAATTAAAAAAAAAGTGTACGTTTGTGAAAATTACATTAAGAATTAAAACAATTATTTATTCTGAAAATAGAAGTCTGTCCTTAATTTCGGATGATATTTAGAATATGCAAACATATGAGATATTAAAATTGTGTACATTTGTTCAATGTATTATCGTGATACTTACACTTCAGAATTTTCAAATAGACCTAATGCTCCTAGATTTGTAGCTCTTTCTATTGTCACTACAAGCACATTTTCATTTTTAAAATATTTTATTCCGATTTGTACTTGCACCAAATCCTTGGGTTTTGATGTTAAATGTAGAGCTCTTGATGCTTCAAAAACACCTGAATCACCAGCAACGGATTCATTACTTACTGCAGCAGAAACTGATCGGGTATTAGAGGCAGATGATGACCTACTTAATATATTATCCTGTGGTAAATCTAGTAAAGAAGGTTTTTCATAAATTGGTGAAAGGGGAGCACCAAGATTAAGAGGAGGCTGTTTGAGTTCTAATTCTTGCAAACGTTCTTCCAATCGCATACAATCTAAGACTGTTGATTCTAATTCAGAGTATTCGGCTGATAAATTTAAATTTGAAGTATTAACATAGGTCGGCTCTGGCAATTGCTGTTGTTGATCACCATATTTCATTGGAGATGCTGGAGGTGTAGTTTCCATAGATAAATTACTTCGTGGTGATAGTGAAATATCAGATGGATGTTGCGATAATCTTGGTTGTCTACGGTTAATGTCAACTACATCGATTTGAGGCTCTACGGTAAGAATGTCACCGTAAATTTCAGTAAAACTAAGTGCACTCTTACTGCTGGCTGTTGATAAACTTCCTAAACTGGAACCACTACTGATTGAAAAATTACTCTCGGATGAAAACGATTTAAGACGTTCCTCAAGCATTTTAGTTGATTTTAACGCTTCTTGTAATTTGGCCAATAAAATTTGTTTATCTTCATGTAATCTTAAACGATTCGCAATGCAAACATTTGTAGCTTCATGTGCACTTTTTAAATCTTCTTCAAGTTTTTTGCAAGTTTGTTGAATTGAATTAATTTCATCAGGAGTTTTTGCTTTTGGTAAAATGCTTCTTAGCTCCTTTAATAATTTCTCTTTTTCTTGAATTAATAGTAAGCGATCTTTATCTGACTCAAGTTGACAAGGATCAATTTTCTCAACATGATCAGCCAATTGCTGTTGTAATTGCTTTATTCTTTTCCGCCATTCAGAATATTGTAATTTGGTTTTAGCCATTTCTGCAAATTTAGCACCACTATTTGTGTTTTCGGTTGATAAATCAGTTTGACTGGCCACACATATTCGATCGAAAAATGCTGGACTAACATCATTTACATCTTCGTTATACTGTTGACGAGTTAATTCATTTTTTATTTGCATTATACTTTGCATAAGTTCTTCTCTAACTTTTTCTCCCGATACTAAAGATTTTTGTAATTTCAGCATCTCTTCGCGTATTGCTCGAACTTCATTGATACTGTAGCAACCATTTTCATGTGCACTCAATTTTTGCTCAACTCTGAATTAATTAAAAAAAAATTTATAATAAAATAGATTAATGTACAATTTTAGCAAAGTACATCTTAAAATTTATTGTTACAATTTTTTTTTGATAAAAACTTACGAGTATAATGTGTCTACTCCACGTTGAGTATTCGATATGTCGTTATCAATATGCATCATTTCTTGTTTTAATCTTCTGACACGTTCTTTGGCCAAAACTAAATCTGCTCTTAATAAATCTGGATCGTGTCTTGTACTTAGTGAACTGGATGATGAGCTTACTAAAAATTATAATATGAATATATAGTTAATTGAAAGCGATTGAAAACTACAAGTGAAATTCAGTGATCAGTTACAATATTTTGGAATGCCTATTACAATAATTCTCTTAATAAAAATACGTACATTTGAAGATTAAAATATTATTTTTCTCTACAATCAAATTGTTGATTCATTAAATTGTAAGACTTATTTTTATTTACACAAATGTTATGATAAAGCTAATTATTTTCTATAATTATGGAATACATTATACAATGAAATATTTTGCAAATATTTTTATTGATCAATATTTGTGAAAAAAAAAAAAAATTAATATATATCTAGAAAATTTTTAAAATTCTTTCAATAGAAGTGAATCAAATAGATATTATAAATTAGAAAAAAAGGGATCTGAACATCTCCTTAATTTTCAGATTTTAATTAAAAATAAAAGTTAGAATTTTTTTGTCAAGAATATTTGATTCTAAATTTTATTCTCGGAACTTGTTTTGAATTTTTTTTTTAATTTCAGAAAACTATTTTCTATTGATCACAGATGTATATTATAATCTTAATACACTTATTAGGATAAATATTATTAACAGGTGATCAATTCTAACAATGAAACTAATCATATAAAGCAGTAGAATCTCGAAGCCAACATATTACGCACATCTTAAAAATCTTAAAATTTTTTTAGTCCTTTTGTAATAATATGATTTCTTTTATCAAAACAATTTCGACTTATTTCCTCATTTAATAAGGTTTCACTATTCTACAATATAAGCTATAGTCACTGACAATTTCCACATGTTTGAAAAATTCACTATTCACATTAACTTACAACTGTTTCGACTTGCTGCTAATGTATTCAAGTGATCATATTCATCTTGCGCTAATATTAATCGTTGTTGTTTCAAATCATACATTTCTTTTTTCTTTTCTAATGCTTCGTGTGCTGCACTAACATATTCTCTAAGCATAGCCTGTTGTACACTTTTCCATTCTTGTCTTGGATCTTCTAATTGTGTTACTTGATGTATATGATCAATATAATATCTGCCAATTTTCGGATCATAAGATTCTTCCCATCCATGCGGTAATTCATCTCCTATACAATCTTCAAATGATTGTGGTTTCGTATATCTAAAAATAAACAAAAGAATTTTTTTTTAAAAATTTATTAAATAAATTTATATTAAAATTTTTATTAAATTGCAAAAATTAGTGTGAAATTTCCATTTATTTTTGTAGAATTCCTTAATAAATCTGTTACATCCACTAATTTTATGAAGTTAGATTAGGCACTTAATTTAGTAAGAAACTAAAACAAAATACACATACATGATTAAGTTCATATGTAGAATAATATATACTATAAGCACCATGGGACTTTAAGCTCCACCAACTCACTATTTCGTACATAACCGGTTTAATTTAAATATAATATTTATACTAAGTATATGAAATATATTTTTTGAATTAATAATTTGTTTCATCGGAAGTAAATTATTTAGAATCTTCTATTTTTAAAACATATTTACAAAAATTTTTGGTTTATAAATATTTTGACTCTTGAATTCTATTATTTTATAAGTATGTATAGGTACATTTATAGTTTTTTAATTTATATTTTTCAATATATGAAAACGATGATTAAAAATCATAAAAATTATTTCCAGGAAAATTTTATTCAACTTTCAATTAAATATTGAAACAAATTTTTTTTTTTTCCAAATTTTAAATTATAAATTTTATAAGTAAGATAACGCTAAAATTTATTCGAATAATTTTAACGAGTAAAATTTTTTTTTAATTCCTAAGAATAAACAAAAAAAATTATTTACAATTAGGTTTTTTCTTCTCAATTTCTTTCTTTTTTTTTATTATATATATATTTTTACCTAGGTACATTAATTTTTTATTACTTTTTTTAAAAATGATTAAAAAATGTAAAAATAAAAAATATCATTTATATAAAAAAAAAAAAGTGTATATATTATTGAATAAACAAAAATTTTATCTTCCTATGTACTCTCAATTTAATTTAAAAAAAATTTTTTAGATAAAATTTATTTTTAAAACTACATACTTTTAATAAGATTTCAAGAAAAACCAAAAAAAAAAAAATAATAATAATAATTTGTGTACATAACTAACAAATTCTTCAGTAAAAAAAAAAAAGATATGGCACGCATAGAATAAAAAATAAAAATATATTTTTTCTTTAGCCTTTTAAGACACCAAGTATATCAGATGGATAGTTTTCTTCCTTGGTTTTATCGTATATAAATGAAATAAGAATTAGAGTTGAAGTATAAAAAGAATCATCTGTCAAAAATGCAAATTTATAAAATTGTTTTTGACATAGGTATTTATTTATATGTTATCAGATTCAACTAAAAACTTATATATAGTTAGTTATGTTACTATATACGCATATATGGAAAATATTATACCTAATAATAATTAAAATTTTGAAACGATTATGAAATATAAATTAAGTATAATTAAGGCTGTGAATACTTTTTTATAGGAACAACAAAAAATTTAATATTTCGATATCAAAACTATTAGCATTAAATACATTTTTTTTTTTATTATTATTATTATTAAGTTAGTATCTACCTACATACATATTTTAATATTTAAATAAGTATATGAAAATTTTAAATTCTTTGATAAGATTATAATGTTTTCAAAGTTTTAAACCTGATTTACTACGAATTTATTATTGTGAAAAATTTCATTAAAAAAAAAAGAAAAAAAAAAAAGAGTTAATATTCTTACGAAAAAATCCTGTCTCTGAATTAATCTGAATTAATATGATATAAGTATATCTATCTAATTACTTTTTTCATAGGCTATGCTATAATAATAATATTCATTAAGAAATTTAAATAAATGAAAGCTAAAAATTTGTAATTTCATCGTAAAGTTTATAAAATATGTATAAAGTTAAGTGTATGTAGGTATAAATTTTAGAAGTAGGGAGAATTCTCATTCAATAAAAATTGAAAAACAAAACTTACAATCGCTCGTTGCCATTATCGAATAATATATGTTCTGGTATGCGAAGGTCAAATAATTTATTTTATATTTTTCATATTTAATATGCCTAAGTATATTGTTAATGAAATAGAAAAAAAAAAAAATTATTATTATTTTTTTTTTTTTTTTTGTTAAAATATTTTCGTACTCATATATTTATGTATATTTTGTAAATAAAATATAATTCTTAGTACCAAAAAAAAAATAAAAAATACATATTGTACAAAATGTATAAAAAATTTCTTTATTTTTGAGCAAAAGAATTTTTATTATTATGATTAAATATTTAAATTATAATGAGTCTTTTTTTTTTTTTTTTGCTTTATTAAGTGTGGAGTTGTGTAGTCTCTATTTTTAAGGTGAAAATCCCGTGAAAAATTCAAATTATTTTTTTCTTTTCTATTAAAATTATATTAAGCGAAAATGCAATAATTCTCAATAAAAAATTTTAATTTTTGACTCAAATCTGATAGATAACCAAAAATATGACGTTTTTGGAAACTGAAATATATCCTAGATCGAAATTTGTTTAAAAAAGATTTAAAATTTTATATGCCAAAATAATTTATGCATAATACGTAATTATAACTATATAATACTAATTTAATAATTTAATAAAAAAAAAATTAAATTCTTATGTAAATTTTGCATTCTTTATACCAATAAGTAGGTACCCCAAAAAGACGAATTTATACTTAGTTGAATTTGATTGAACCTTTACGAGAACGAAGAGAAACATTGTGTGCAGTTAAAATTTGAATAAAAAATAAAAAAAATAATAATAATAATCTGAAGTAGGTGGCTCTTAATTATTTCTCCTGATGCTAAATTTATTTTTATTAAGAAAATTTTTTAAAAACATCAAAGAAAAATTTGAACAATTTTTAACGTATACGTATGTACATTATGCACAATATACTTTTTTTTATTAATACATTTTTTTTTTACTAATATATATGAATACTAATATATATACTTATATATACCCTAAATATCTATATTATAATAAGATATAAGTATGTATATATACATTCATTATATAGTCACTAATAATTGAGCTTACAAGTTACAACATTATGCGAAATATTTTTGAGCAATAAAAATTTTGATAAATTTTTAAAAGTCATTAAATTCTTCGAGTGATAAAAATCTTGTTGAAATTATGTACAGATCTTTGGTTCTAAAGAAAAGACAATAATTACAATACAGTTTCTTCAGTTTTATGGTATATTATATATAATATGGCGGCTACCACAAAATGGAAGATTAAATATTTTTTCACAACCTCCATGGGTGTCAAATGAAAGTGTATGTATGACGAGTAGAATCCAATATGTATAGAAAATTAAATAAAAGTCTGAGGCACTATACATACTTTATTTATTTTATTTTTTTTAAACTGAGCGCCTAAGCACAGAGAAATTTTTATTAATTTCTTTTTTTATCATTTTCTACTTTTTAGTTCAATTTATTAAAGTTTTTTTTTTAATTTTTTTTTTATATTTGTTTTTATATTTTTTTAAATAACTACTTACTTATTAGATAATTTTAAATAGTAATATAGTATAATAATAAAGTTATACAATACATCGTTAAAAATTAGAGGGTTTTATGCAAAGCATTTTAAGAAACATATTATACATATAGTGTACATATGTAAGAGATGATTATTTTTATGAAAATACATTTTTCAGAACATCTTTTAACTTGAACCAAAAATAAAATTTTACTTTTTTCATTTGTGTTTTCATAAAAATTACTAATTGTTTGCGATAATTAAACGTAAGGAAAAGACAATTTGGCAATGATAATAAAATTGAAAGTTGATCTGATAAAAAAAAAATTGAAAGTTGTCCAAATTGATAAATTGTACTTATGTTCCTCAAAAATTTAATCCAATAATATTTTTGATAATATATGTGTGAAAATACATCTGCAGCTTGAAAATCCAATGAAAAAAAGACATAAGATGTTCTATACAATTAATGGATTTAATATGTAATGTAATTTAATTAAGTACATTTACGGGATAATTCTTAATTTATTAGCATAAGTATATCAATTCGTGTTTGTTACTCGAATTAGTTTAGTTATATATCACAATATGCCATACCCATACGTTATGCAATACATACACAATTTTCTGTATTCTTTTTTATTTGTGAATTTTTAAGTTATCAACCCCGAATGGGTCAAAGAATTTGGACTGGGGGCTTAAAAATAAATTTACATGAAAATTGAAAAATATACCCCCAATTGTGCCCAAGGAAGCGAAGAAGAGCTGTGTGAATAGAGATCGTTCAAAGAAATATTACAAAAATAATATTTCAGTAAATTTTTTAAATTGAATGGTCGCAAGCGGGTTCTATACTTCATTTATCAGTTATTGTTCTACATTTTTTTTTTGAATAAAATTAAGTTTTTTGAAAATTTTTTTTTATTTATTTCATTTAAAGTAGGTACATTTTTTTATTATTTTTAATTTGAATTCATTAAAAATATATAATGTATGTTATGAACAGAACCCAATTCTATATTAAAATTGTTCTTTATGTACTGTATAATTTTTTTCAAAATTTGACAATAGTTCTTTTGTTTCTTATTTCCATCTGTAATCCATTAAATATTCTAAGCCCATTTTACATTAACATAAGTATTCTGAGCACTTCCACAACAATATAAGTTTAATCTTATGTTTGTAGCATTCCTTAGATTCGCATTTTCTCAACTAATACTAATTTATCATATAAATACAATCGATTTTTCATCTTATATAAATAATGATAAGAACACTCATAACAATTCAGGTATTTTAATGTTGACATCACATATGGAAGATGGATTTATTAGAATTATTTTCATTTAAGGATTTACTAAAAGAATTACAAAAAATTTAATAACTTATACCCTTATATACACACCTACACACTATAAAGTTAGAAAAAAAAAAATTTTTAATTTTTCTTTATTTGTTTTTGTTGAACTATAAGTAAATCTTTGCTATTTTGCACTTTTTATATGTACAATTTTAATTCTAAAAAGTCATTAGGGCAATATTATTAAAAAGATATTCAATACTAAGACTGGATTTTTCTAAAAAGGTTAAAACTAAAGAAGCCATTCAAACAACAAAATAATGGAAAAAAAAAATGCAAGAAAATAAGTAAAATTGTACATATTATAACCCAAGAATTGAAGGAATTAAAAATGTAAAATATCATGTTTGTAAGTCTATTTGGTCAAAATAAAATTATAACATTATGTATGCGTGTGTATTTTTCTTTTGGATGATAATCCAATTTGAAATCGACCTAAGATATCTAATTTCTTTCCTTATAACTAAGTATATCTATAAATATTTATTATTCACTAAGTTTTTAGTATAAGAAAAAATAATACTTATGTAAGTAGATAAGTTATAGATGTACATAAAATTTTATTCTTCTCTTCAATTATGTAGGTGTGTTTTTCGCAGTATCTTTCGCTGGAAAACGCATAGTAAATTTTCATTTAATGCTGTCATGGTCCAAATTTCGAAGCTATAGGTAAAAACCGGCCAATTTAGCTTGTCTTGATAGTAATTTGTTATAAAAAAGTTTTTTGTTTGCAAAATAGGGTTTGTTCTCAGCTTGAATTCTATTTGGATCAACAAAACATTTATTAATTGTATAGGTGTTTTTTGTATCTCGTTTTTCAACAAAAAAAAAATATAGCTACCTCAATCTTAGACCTTGTCTTGTAAACATTGAATTATTAAAAGCTGATTTGCAGTTTTTTATTGCTGAAAATCATTTTAATACAAAATTAAATTACGTAAGGATTCTTTATTCTAATTATATGTTAGTAGATACCTAATGTAATAAATTATGCTAGTTTATAGTGAAAAAAAAAAAGAACTAAATTCAAACCCTTAAAATGCTTGTTTTTGTAATTGTGAAACATAATACAAACGAAATCATAACTTACAAATATTTTTTTTTGTCTAATGATCAGGTATAACATTTCTGTACCCAATATCTAATTGTTAAGATAAGTTTTGGAAATAAAATAAAATATTGAATAGATAGGTATTAAAGCTCGCTATTTTACACGACATTATCTTTATGGTTCTAAATTATAAAACAAAGATTTTAAATGCAAAATTAAAGAAAACATTTAGTTCTAGAAGTTTATGATATTTATATACTTACTTTTTTCTCAAACATTTTTTTTAATTATTTTGCAATTTAAGCATTAAGTTCTAAAAATAGGAAAAATAAAACTAAGAATGATAAAGTATAAAACTAAGTAAGTACATACGTAATATTTCTTTATTATAAATAATATGTGATCAAAATTTTTTTTCACATTTCATATTTTTCTTGCTGAAAATATTCTTGAAGTAAGATAAATTCAATTTATTTTATATTATGATACTATTCCGATGAATTTCATTCTATTTATTTATTTTTTTTTTCAATTTTCGATAAAAGAAATAATGTTGGTTCACCATTTTTATTTTCTTATGAAATGTATCTAACATCAAATACCACATTATAGATACATACATCTTTGAACCAAAAAAAATAATTTCGAAGAAGTTCCGATTCACACAATTTTTATTGAATTAGACTATTATAGACAGGCGACATTATTATCAGCTCAGTTTACGTAAAATAAATTCTGTCGTAAACTGCCTTCAAATCGTATGCACAAAAAAAAACAAAATCAAAATACATATATTTTAAAAAATAATTAAAATAACCGAATAAAATGCAAATATTTATAATAAATTCTAAACAAACAAAAAAAAAAAAAAAAAAATAATAATAATGATTGGAGAAGACCCGAATATTTTTATAAAATAAATTGATTATTTTTTTTTTATAATGTTTGTTTGTTTGCTAGTGAAATAAGTAAGTTGGAGCAGGACAAGAGTTGAAAGGGAAACAAATACTACAAACATACATACATCTAATTTATTATTATTATTATTATTATAAAAAATACATATTTTACAGCTTGTCAGAGCCACATTCCATTCTTATTTTTGTGTGTTATCTGACTACTGAACTGCTGTCAAGAGCGTTCAAAATGCATTTTTTTTTTTGTTGGAAATAAATATACAAAAAAAAAAAAAAAGAAAAAAAGAAATGAAAAAGATATAAATTTTTAATGCATTGAGAAAAAAATATATATAATGTATATATATTTTTTTTTACACACACCAAGCTGAATCTATGCATTCATTATAAATATAGAAGTAAATTGAAATTAAAAAAAAAAAAAAAATCCAATCACCTTACATATTTTGTTGGCTTAAGGACCGTATGTCGTAAGTGTTATTTTTGGGGTACATTAAAAATATAAAATTCACTCAATTGTAGTCAGTTGCGCGCGGACATTATATACATTTTAGATATCATCGTCATAATAATCATAAAAATCATTATGATTTTTATAATCTTCTAGAAAGATACATATAAAAGTACCTAGTTTATTATATATTTTTTTTTTATCATGTAAATATTATGTATATAATATAGTCTAGGAAAAATATAAGAGTAGGTATTTTAAATGATAACCTCCAGTTTACTATATTCATACATGTATATGTATGTAATTTAAAGTATACATACACATTATGTAATTGAAAGCCAGAGCTAGTAGAGCCGAGCAAATAAAATAAAAACTTGTAGATTTCTTAACTCAGGTTTGTAAATAAGGCAAAACGATATCGTATGACATTAAGTATAGTAAGTATTATTTAAGTATACGTAAAAAATATAGAACATTACCTCATAAATGAAGTATGGGACCTGTTTTTAGCATTTTGATTTAAGGTACTTTAATTTTACGTTTACAATCAGGGACTGAACATATTTTACAGGTTCTTCCAACATCATTATACTCATACCATTTAGCCATAATACCATATAATTTTTGATGCAAAACGGGATGTCAAGCTTCCAGAAAAAAAAATTACTTACTAAAAAAAAAATTTTGACGTTTAAGTATATAAAAAATAAAATATTAAATTGTAACATTCGAAGAACTTCTGAAGAAAATGAATACCAATTCGGGATAAGATAATTTTTGTTATAAGTAGTTTGAATTAAACACAGTGACTTCGAAAATTAAATTTATTTATTTTATTTGTCGCACTTTATATTATGGAATTGTTTTGGAATTACTTTGTACAGTTTGCTACAAACTAGCACCATGGAGGAATAAATAATTTACTTATAATTCTGTTTCTGTATAAAGATGTTTTTCAGGATCCAGATGCTTAATAAAAATACATAAATTTTTTTTTAGCTCTCTTTCAACTAAAATTCCGTCGTCGCTTCATATTTTTTTTTTTTTTTTCAAATATTTAAAATATATGTACATATGAAATGTATGTTTAAAAAAAAAAACATAAAACAGGAGCCGGAACCAAAATATTACAGGAATGCGTATATTTGAATATGGTATAAATATCGATCAACATTCAAATCAAACATTTTTTATATGTAAGTCTAAGTATTATTATGCGGCTATGTTCTACAAGCATAAATATAATGATCTACTTTTTCCAAAGAAACTGTCTGCATTTAGTTATAAGTTGAGAAAATGTTTTTAGATATTCTAATCGACAATTTAAAATTTTCATAAAATAAACTATTTTCATACACGCCGTGAAAGAACGAAGACAGAAGATAGTCTGAATCTAAAAAATTTCTTAAAAAATTCTATTGAAGTAATAAAGTAAATAATAATTGCATACAACTAATTATATACTTAACTTAAAAATAATTAACATCAGATACTTATTGTGTATTTTAAAGATTGAAGAATATAAGTTCTAAATTAATTTAATCGTAAGTTGGTACGCTAATTATTTTTTTACTGACTTACAATAGAGTTATGTAAAAGACAAAAAGATTAAGGCTCCAAATCTAATTTATTTTTCAATTATGTGCATAGAAAAAGTTATTCAAATTAAAAAAAAAGAGGTAAAATTTTCAATACGAGAGGTAGCAGCGATATGTGTATAGTTTTTTTAATATGAATAAAAACTTACATAGAGCAGAGATAAAAGTCTTATTAAGTTTTTTATGCATTTTACAGGAAAAAAAAAAAACATAAATGTAAGGTGAACAACCGCTATTTTCTCACAAACATTTTTTTTTTCCTATTTTTATTAATTTTCATTTAAGAAAATTTTTTTTATTATTTTAAGTTGTTGAGATTTTAGTATCTATAAAAGGATTATTTGTCTTCAAAAAAAAAGCTTTAGGTCTTAAAAATTTTATAACCATAATTATTTCAAAAGATTTATGACTAGAATTTACTAACTGTGCTTGTAAAATATTTTCCCTTTTTTTTTCGTAAATAAGTCAATAAAATGAACCATAAAGTAAATGCTACCAAACGAACTGACAAGCCTATTTAATTCTAGAATTTATATTTTATTAGATTAATAAAGGTTTAGGTCATTAAACGCGTGCACTTGTTACCTCAAAAGAAAATTTTTCATGCAGAATTACATTTAAATTAAATCGTAATCGATTTGAGAGTTTTCGATAAATTATTTTTTTTTTTAATTAAGTAAGTCAGAAAATGTCGTTGGCTTTATATAAGAAACGAATGGGACATTAACTTGAATTTGGAGACTCATTGTTTGATAAAGATAACTTTCATTAGTTATAATTTAAAAAAAAAAGTAAATAATTTAAGGGTTTTTCAAATCTTTGATAAAGCTATGAGGCACAAAACTAAAGTATACTTACTTCAAATAATAAGTTGTGATAACAAGTTTCTTTTGTAGTGCTAACACTAATTTGAAAAATTAAGGGTTTTCAGCTGAACAAAGTATATTCAATTTTTAACATTTTAATTTATAATATATTAATGTAATATTAATCACAAAGTGTTATTTTCTTTATATATGTTGGTATTGTATTAAATTATTTGAATATGTATAAAGTTTTTTCATTCTCTTTTAATTCAGAACCATTTAATTATTATATTATAGGGAATCCTTATATATTTTCATAATCATAGAATGACAAAAATGATACTCTTGGGAATATAGCAAATAACACAAAAATTGCAACTTATAAAGTGAGTTGCTAACATTATATGCGAATTCAATTCGGAATAAGCCAGAATTAAGTAAGTATACTTATTCAAAATTCTTTCTGTATAGTAAGTAGTTAAATGCTAAAATTATTTTCATAAGAAGTATTTACAATGGTTAACTATTTGCACTGTCACAAATATGATAATCTGATTGTCAATTATCAATTTCGATTTTATAAATATGACTGCATATTTATCAAATATTTTGTAGATTTATTTTAAAAAAAAGTTCGAGAAAAAAAACGAAATACTTATTATTAAAATAACTAGTAAGTATTTTAATTTATTTCTATAATAAATTTATTCAAATGAATTCATAATATAAGTTTACATTGAAAAGGTATTATACTACTGATTTAAGATTCTAATCTAGATTCTAATACAAAAAATAACCGCAGTTGTACACTATCCTGCACTGTGTGTAGTTTTTATTTATATATATTATCCTCGATATTATCTAACCACTAAATATTTCGACGCGGCGTAATTAAAAGAGTCATAAAATTGCAGATTTGTTGTTATTTGTCAATATTAATAAATAAGTCATAAATCTAAAAATGTTGTTAGTATAAATTAAATAAATTCATTTTTAAATAAGTTTACATATATGTATTATTGATTTGAGAATTTGGCAGAACAAAAATAAAGGCTTGTGATAACCTATATATATATACTTATTATTCATTCAATTACATATATGCCAAAGTCAGTTTCTTGATTTTGGAACAACGTTATATTTAAGGTGCAATTTATATAATGAACTTTGTCTTAAAAGTATAAACTCTTAATATAGTGATACCTATATAAAAAAAAACAAGGACAAAACTAAAAACATAAAATTTTAAAACAGGAACTTTAGCATAATTTCAGCTCCAACATTTCAACCGGAATGTCTAAGTATCTGTTAATATTTTTATTTTCCAATGGAACTATGTAATTGAATACGTCACAACCGAGGTCCCAACATTATACATATTATATACTCTTAAGAAGGTATTCTAAAACTTTGTGAACAATTTATTTTAGAAAAAATATATAAAAACTCTCTAATTAAGTCTCAAATATTTTATTAATCTAAGAAAAATTAAATAGGTACCTACATATTTTTAAATAAATTCTTAAGATACTTAGGGTATTAAATTTTTTATTTTTTTTTTATAATATAGAAAATAATAATAAAAAAAAAAACATTTTTATGTTAACTCCATTTTAAAATCTTTTTTAGAAATAGAAAAATGTGTGTAAAAAAAATGTTATTTTTCTATATAATATCCAATAATAAAAATTCATAAATTATGCGGATAGTTTTTTTTTTTAAGAAAAAAAAAATGTATGTTAAGTAAAAAAAAAAAAATACAAAAATCAAAAATAACATATTCGAAAGTAATGGAATTTTGTATCTTGACTCTATCGCAATAAACAGTGAGCGCTGAGCTGCTCTATTCAAATCAAAGGTATGTGTATATTATCAAAATAATAATTATAAAAGTATTTATTTATTTATATTTTTTTTTTCTTTCAAAACTCGATCTGCTATGCTGCTATGTATATACATATAATATAAACACAATTATAAAAAAAATAAATAATATAAAAAAAAATTCAAAAATTCCAATCTGATTTTTTTTATCGGTTAATTATACATACATATGTACAACACGTTATTCATGTACATATGTATGCTTTAGCTTAGATATAAACGTTTCCATGTATATAATTTTTACTTGATTGAAATTTTTTGATTGTGTATATATAGGTATGTATTTGATTGTTTAATATGTGTTTGTTCAAAATATATAAAAAAAAAAAAATTTTTTTTTTGTATAAATGTGTACAATATAATATGTTGGGTATATCTACGACATAAAACCGCGGTATATTTTCATGAGTGCATACAAATAAGATGAGAAAAAAAAATTATTATTAAGAGATACATTTATCTATTTTAATTTTATTCTAAATTTTATGAAAACTTTTACATTAGGACTTTATGTATGATTTATCAATTTATGTCAACAATCAAAGGGCCTATTAGTTGAATATATATAATCTGTAATGGTTAAAATTTTATTTTTTTTTGTTTTTCAAACATTTATGCCATGCTATATAATGTAAATTTAATCGAAATATGTATTAGAAATTATTTAAGCTAAAATTAAGCTCTAGAAGTAAAACTATAAAAAGTCTAGCTTAGTATACAAAAAATAAAAAACAAACAAAAGTTATTACGAGACGATAAACATGAAATAAAACTAAATCTGAAAATGAAAAGCACAATGGGACAAAAGTGAGTAGTTATCAAGTGGTTATATGTGATTTTTTTTCCAAGGATAACAAAAATTACTTAAACTTAAAATCTGTTGTGTTTAATACTTGCTTTATCGGTAAACAGAGAATTTTTTATCACTCAATAAGCAGAAGTAAGAAAATCTGTAAATGAATCCAGTATAGTAAATTTAGTTTGTAGTTTTAGTTATACTAATTATCAAATCGGTAGGTTATTTTATTACCTTATGAAAATTGTATTAAAGTTTTAATTCTATTTGTGATTTTAGGATAAATAATTATGTAGGTACCTACATAACATAGTTACATACATGTAATTTGTACAATTATACAAATTAATTGTAATTCTCCATCAATTCATATTAAATACCGTATGCATAACCATCTTAATTTTTTTTTAAATTTGCTAGTTTTTATTTATTTCTACTAATCAAGATACTAATTTATTACTTAAGCAACACCAAACATCAAACGGGATGTAAGTAAATGTATAATTCAAATAAGCTTTCTCATCTGCTACCACTCTGCATAATACTAAGGATAAAGATTTTCTGTACTACTTAATTATTTCTTTTGAAAAAACTAGTTACGCGAAAAACAGTGAAGAAATTATACAAGTGCAGTATTGAGAGGTAATTTTTATGACAATTATTATTTTAGTAGTAATTTGTTTCAAAATTCAAATTTTCCGTGGTTTGGTTGTATAATTTTTTTTCCCCATCGGAACAAACTTTATCTTTTTTTAAAATGATGCTCTTCTGTGACACAGATCATAACAAACATAGATATAAGGTTATTTTCTCGGTTTATTAGTTTTGAGAGTATGTATTCTTTATTTATTTTAAGCTATTTCAACCATATATCCCGAGCTTGAAATCTGGAAATCTTGCTTCAGAAAAAAAAATTTGAATTGCAAGAAACAAAAAAAAAAATTATTTAAATTCGCATTCGATGAAATTTTATTTTGAATAAATTAAACAAAATGTTCATAAGATAATACATACATTTATGTACATAAATAAAATATAATTAAAATATGTACATTTAAACCAATTCAAAAAACGGGAACATTACTCTACTTAAGTATGTTCATAAATTTTAAAATTAATTTCAAAAATATTGATAATTTTTCTTTATGTAAATTAATCTAAAATGTAAATTATTTTATAGAGCTCATTTTTGTTGTTAAAATATATATATATATATATATGTAAATAGAAATTTATTTATTTTTGTTATACTCTTTGGCGCTTAACCATTTTAAAACCTTACATCATCGTCAAAATATGACATTTGATATTATCTTTATAATATTTTTTTTTTTTTTTGCCAACTCATTGCATAAAATTTTGGAATCTAAACACATTTTATTCTTGATGATAATAATAATAATATTAAAAAAAAAAGAAACATTAAAATATTCTTTTAACTGATGTCCCCATTTCAAGCATTAATCAACTATTCATTAAACTCTTTTAAATTCCAATTTATTTTTTATTATTGTATTACATGCTTATAAATTTTTATTTAAAATCAGAAAAATTGTTTTTTTTTTTTATATATATATATATATATTGTATTTTTTTTTATTTTTGAAAAATATTTCTACTCACACTGAGGAGAGCTTATTTGAAGAAATTTTACACTGTACAACAGATTTTGATATAATGTTTTATAAGGGATTCGTTAATTAAATGATTAGTTAGTGATTAGTTAACTTTTTTTTTTTTTGTATTTCTTATTTTAACACACTTAATAAGGCATCAATATTACTTAATCTTTATGAGCAAATATTGATTATCTTTAATTAAAAAAAAAAGGTTCATTCAGTGGTAAAAGTTTTCGAAAATTTCTTTCAATCTTCAATGGGTTTGTTTTCCGGTTAAAACAATTGCATAAGAGAAGGTTTATGAGTTTAAAAGACGTCGTATATAATAGTCCAAGTGGCATAAAGTGGAATAATTTTTGTCTTGTTTTTTTTGACGGTATGAAAAGTTTTAAAAAATCGCAGAATCGATAACTCGAGGATTTCATTTCATCCATATCATCCACCATACCTACCTACCTGTCTATACTTAAAAAAAAAAAATATTTTTTTGTTAACCTGTGTAATAAAAAAATAAAATAAAATACAAATTTGTAAAATAATGAAAGAAAAAAAAAATTAAATTTTTTTTCTTCAAAACTGAATTCATTTGTTCGTCGTATCTTTATCTGTTCTTTTTTTTTTTTTTTGCTTTGCTTGCTCGCTTTTTAGATTTTTAAGTTTGTGTTGGTGTGTATATTATATTTTTGTTGAGTACACTGTGTGTACATAAAATTAAAATTCCAATCTCATGATTAACAAAAAAACAAAAAAAATAAAATAAAAATTAAATAAATAAGCAAAATTACTTAAAATATTTTAAATTTTTTTTTTTTTTTTTCTTCTCTCTATACTCTTTTTAATTTTTTATTTTTTTTTTTTCTGTTTTTTATTTATTTATTTATTTTTTTTTATTTTTGAAATCCAAATACCTTTGCTGGTTAAAAAAAAAAAAAAAAATTTTGAAACTAAACTTGTTTTGAAATTCAATAATTGACTCTAAAAAACATTATTTTTAAAAAGAAGAAACCAAAAAAACAAAATTATTAAGTAAAACTAACTAAATTTAATTTTTCTTAAAAATAACATAACATTAGTTTTTTGGGAATTTTTAAAAAAAATTTTAAATTAAAATTTTTTTTGCCTTTAAAAAAATCAGAATTTACCTACCTACCTATGACAAAAACATATTATTTATTTAATTTTTTTTTTTTTGCCTGTCAAAATAAATGTAGTTTTTTTTTTTTTTTTTTGTGAAACAACCTTGAGTTTGAGTTCGAAAAGAAATCTTATTTTTTTTTTTAACTGTTCTTTAAATAAAAATTCTTTCAATAAAATTTTAAAAATAAATCTTTTTTTTTTTTTTTTTTTTGTAATCATACCTAACACTTTTCTCTGTTTTTATTTCTGGAAATTTTATTTTATTTATATAATTGTTACTAAGTTAAAAAAAAAAGTATAAAAAAAACGAAGTTATCAAACTTATGAAATAAGGATTGACGTTATTTTTGTTTTAGATAAGATCATTATAATTAAAAAAAAAAAATTAAGAAATTGGCGGTTTAAAGAAGGAATTTAACGCCTTAGGAATTTTATGTACCTATTAAGCTAGGTACCTGCAGTAGGATTATATCTACCTTAGAAAAAAAAACTAATGTCATTTAACTTACCGATCTCTTGGGTCTAACCATGTTGTTTGCTTTTTATTATGATCAATATAATAAATTTTTCCATCTATTTTACCATAATCCCAACCATATGGAAGCGACATTCTAGCTTCACCCATTTGTGAAACAATAAAAAAAAAATATATTTTTTTTTATAGCTTCTGTGTTTCTGTGTTACTTGAATTTTCTATTTTCAAAAGGGGTCGGTATTCCAAGCATTCACCCCCTCTCTTAATGAAATTCAATTTTGTAGTTAATTTTTTTTTTTTTTTTTTATAAATAAGTATAAAAATAACTTAATAAAGACAAAAATTCCAATTTAATTTATTTATTTTTTTTTTTAAATTTTTTAACTCAACAATTTTCTTCCATTCACTTAATTTCTTTCCATTTCTATGTGAGTAAATTTTTATTTTTTTCTTTAATTTTATTTTTTGTTTTGAAATAAATTTATTTTTTTTTTTCAATAAGTATTTTAATTTAAAATTTATTTAAGGCAAATTTAAGGCACTTTTTCTTAAGAAGAAGAAAAAGAAAAAAATTAAAGATACACATAATTTAATTTTTTCTTTTTTTTTTTTAATATAATGAAATTCAAATACACACTATTCAAACTTAGTATGGCACTAGTGTTTATAATGAAATTTTAGATATTTTTATAAGGTACTTGAATGGGAGAAAATTTTGATAGGAAGATAGGTATACCTATCTACGTTAGATAATTTTAATCATTAAATAAAATATCTTACAAAACCGACAACATTTGGTTAAAAAATTAAGTTAAATGAATCAAATTAGAAAGAATTAAAGTTTTACTTAATTATTATTGTTAATTAAGCATTGATAAGATTTTTGTCAATTTCTAAATTTCTGTAGTTAATAAAAAAGCTTTTTATGAAATAAACTAAAATGAACAAAAATTTACTATAGGTAGGTACACCAAATAATTTATTTTAAACTACAAGTTGCAGAAGAAATAAATTGAAATATAATGTCGAATTAAATATAATTTATAGTTTGAACAGTAATTTGAAATCTCATTTAATTTAAAAAATAAAAGTAAATTTTGTTTTTATTATTATAATTTTCAAAATTATTTTTAAAAATGTTGTTTTTTGTTATTTATAAGTGGTTATGAAAATTGTAAATATTATTATTTTTTTTTTATATATTAATTAAAATAAAATTTTGATTTTACTAAATTTTTTATTTTATATTTTTAATTTTTTTTTCTTTTAAATATATAATATTTTACATACACATTTTACTTGGTTAATTTTTCTATAGATACATAAAAAAATTTTTTTAAATTTTTTTATACGGTATACTAGCTACATGCTATGCTTAAAAATAAATTAAAATTCCTGAAAGTTGGACAACTTTTTCCCCACTTTTATATAGACATATTTATTATAAGAAAAAAAAAAGATATAAAATTTTACTTTTTAAATCAAAATTAATAATTTTTTTTTTAATTTTGGTTTTTAAATATATATTTAAATATATTTTTATATTTCCTTACTTTTTTTTAATTGATTTTTATTTATTTTTTTTTAATATTAATTAATTAAAAAATTCTTTTTTTTTTTAATTTAAACAAAATTCACATCTTTACTTTTATTATTCAATCATACTATTCATTCAAAGAATCAAAACGAACTGAAAAATAAGGTAGGTATAAAAAATTATTTTAATGGACTATTTGTATTCGAATATTTTGTGTATTTTGTGTATTATTAATATGTATTCGAAAGTTGAATTACGAAAATATTCTTTCAGTTAATTTATTTCGGACAAACGAATTTGAAAAATTGTTAGACCAAAGAAAAAAATATTTTTTCCATAAAAAGACTAGATCGTTTACTTCGTCCGGTACGTACGAATCGATTGTTATTATTAAATTAGAAGTTATTTTGTGTAGAAGAGTGTAAAATAGTAAGGTTGTTGGTGAGTTCTATTTAAACTTAAAATGTACCTACCTATCCATTAATGCTTTCAGTATATTGAGCTCATTTTGGAAATTAAAATGTTTAGTTCTAATATTTTATTTTTTTTATAATCTAAAGGTCCAGAAAGTAAAATTCTCAAAACTTTAAAAATTTCAGTGATTTATGATTTAGCATCATAGGCTTTTGATACATATTATTTCTGTAATTTTTGAATGATCTTGGAATTACAGGTACACAAGAAATGAACTTTTTGATAGGTGAAGGTATCTTTGAAATGTATGATTCTAAGTTAAAAATTATCATAATAATTATTATTAATTATTTTATTTTAATTATTTGAAATTAAATTTCCATAAAAATGTATACTATAATTTTTTAAATTCAAAAGTTTTCCAAAAAATCTATAATCAAAAATTAAAAGCAAAGAAAATTATCAAAACCAAAAGGTTTGTATGGGCAGAAAATGGATTTAAAAAAAGATTGTTTTAGAAATTAAAGATTTCAAAAATAAATAAATTGAACTAAGTCGAAATAAGTACAATTTCCAAAACACCAAAAATTTCAGAGCACATGTTAATTCACCTGCAGAAGATAAGTTCAAGCTAATGTATTAATAAAATAATAGAAATTAAAAAAAAAAATGTTTGCATTTTTAAAACTCGACACTTTTACTTAGAAGAAAAATTATTACTTAAATGATAAAATTCTCGTTGTCATAAGAGTTTTGGACATTTATAACAAGAATAACATAGCATTTTGTTGAAAAGAATTACGTTTTTGTCAATCTGAATAGTTTTATTTTTATTTAAAAATTTAAAAATTATACGATTATTATTATTACTCGAGTCTTACACAAATCTACTTTATTTTGTTTATGCTTTATGTTATGGCAGTTTATTATGTGAATAAAGTAAAGTTTTAAAGCTCTATTTTTCACCAACATACTTTATCGTTGAGTTAACGAAAAAGTTTCGCAATAAAGTTCTTAGCTTAGCACATGAAATAAAAGTGCATTAGCTTTAAAACACAAGTAAAAAACTTTTGACTTCGATAAATCTATACGTAAGTATATTTTAGTATTTTCCATGAAATCGCAATTATCGAAATTATCTTAATTTTTTTTCAATATCGATTATTATGAAAAAAATTCTAATACGGGCGATCTAAATAATCTTAAAATAGACTCATCAATTAAATGCATTATTTACATAAAAGATATAAATATTAAGCTTTTGTCAATTTCTTAATGTAGATTTTATTATATTAAAGATACAGTACAGATATTATTTAATACTTTTTTTGTTCTTTTTTTCTTAGAATTAAAATTATCAGTGGCATTTCCTGATCTGATCGAGAGGGCTTGAAATTGCAAGCAAAAATTATCAAAAATTTCATTATTTATTCAATTTAAATTTAAGTAAAAAAATTTTTTTTTTTAAGTTTGAATAAAAAACAAAAATAATTTTTAGCTTAAATGTTATACAAAATATTTCGAAAAAATTAAAACTGTTTATAATTATTATAAACTTTTATTCCATAAACTTATTTTGAAATGAAATTTTCTGAATATGTATGTCAAACCAATGTTTTGTTTTTGAGAAAAAAATATTTAACAGGCGTCTATATATATATATATTAACAATATTTCAAATAACTCGCCTTCAAGAACTTAATATTTCTGCTGTTCATAATCTGCAATTAACAATGATTTTAAAAGGACCAATTAAAAAATTCAGTTTAGAATTAACTTAAAAAAAAAAAGAAGGAGCAAACTTGGTAGTTTACTGTGGAAATGATAATTTCTGATATAATAAACTTTTGAAATGAAAAAAAATATTATTATATGGGGTTTTCGTACATTTAAGTCTAAGCCCGAGATTATGGGTGTTCGAGGACAATTTGGTTTCTTAATTAAAACTATACTATTAGAAAACAAAAAATTTTCTTTAATTTATCAAATTATTGCAATGACCGCGATTTTCACTGAATATTATTTCTTTCAAAACATATAATAAAAAAATACTATTTTTTTTCAGTTTTTATTATAGTGAAGAGAGCGTAGAATAAAATAAAAAAAATAAAATAACATCGATCATTTTTTTTTTTATTATCAATTTTAAACTTTTTTTTTTCCAGTCCGAGAATATATATTTATTCTTTGCTTTAATCAGCATATTAACTATTATCGTTAAGAACTTCGATCAGATAGTTACAAAACAAAGAGAAGAAGAATTATTTTGCGCGAATTTCGATTTATTAAAAAAAAAATAAAAAAATAAAAATATTATAATTTTTTAATTGTATTCTGATCAAAAGAAATGTATTTAAATAAAATTTTATCTATTTTTATATTTAATACTATTTTTAATTTTATAACAATATGTTCGGATCGGAATATCGGTTATGTGTTTCATGATTTGTTGCGTAGAGAAAATTATTCAAAAAATTTAATAGTAAGAAAATTAATAAATATTTTAATTATAATTAAAATCAATGAATTATTAATTTTAAAACTAACAAATAAAGAAATAAAAACAATAGAAAAAGTTGATATTTATATATATTGAAAAAGTAAAAGAGTTTCAATTATAATTGTTTATTTGTTTGAGTGAAAAATAATGATAATAATTTTCAAAGACTCCAAATTCGATAGTTATATCCTTGCGTATACATACTGTCCAGACCGCACCTCATATTTTATTTTGAAATTCAATATTAATTTTTAAGTAATTTTTCAATCTTTTGGGAATAATTTTAAACTCTAACAATTTTAAACCAATTCGGGCTCGCAAAGTATATTAAAAAAATCGTTTGAATATTAAAAGAAATAAATACATATATATATTTAAATTTTTTGAATATTTTGTTTTGCTTTTTTACTAAATATTTTTTTCTTTTTTTTTGACAATAACTGACAGTAACCACAAAACACTTTTTTTTTTAAATTCATTACCTAGTTCAAAATTTATTGCTAATTCTATATACTGACTTTAAAGTGGCTATTCACCAATTTATTATTATTTTTTTACATGTAAAAACCGATCCCATAACTTTTGCGGAAACTAATTTTAAGACAGAGTCTATGACTATATTATATAATAAAGTTGTGATAGTTTGAAAAATATGTAAATAAATCATTTAAAATTTGATATTTTGCAAATTACTTCCAAGTAAAGTCCTATTATTACATATATACATATATATTTAAAATTAGTTTTTTGTTAAATAAATTTGTTATTATTATAGTAATTCAAAGCAAAAAAAAAAAAAAAAAATTAAATAAATAATAAAATAAAAACTGATATAATATTTTTTTGTTTATTAATTTAAATGAAGTGAATGACCGTAGTAAAACGTAATTTAACGTGTTTCACGCATGTGGAGTAAAAACTGAGTATCAATCTAGATTCAATTCGTAAATTTTTTTTTTTTTTTTTTAATCCGAATTTGCATATATAAAATATTATATAAATTTGGCAGGATATTTATTCAATCACATAATTTTATATAATTGGGATAAAATTGGAAAAATATATTATGTCATTTTATTTTCAAAGTTCCTAATAATAAAATAAATTGAATATACTTTATTTATATGTTATATTCACAAAATTTTTTCAAATTATACCTATTATGTATAATTTTTAAATTAATTTTAATTTTGTCTTCATTAAAATTTAAATTTAATATTAGCAAAATGAAATATGTTAAAAATTATCTCTTGTGGTCTTTTTACTTTCAAGCTATACGTATAAACCTTGATTACAAATTTATAACCTCTATTACGTACATTGTGATAAGAATATTAATTTGGACTTTGTTTTGTTTTGGTGTTTGATCTAATTCAATCGTTTTTTTTTGTATTGTCATTGAAAAGTAAAATTATGGGTTATAGAATTTAGGAGTTTTTTATTTTGTTATATCTTTTAATATTAAAATCTGGTTTGATGATTAAAATGTTCATTAAATGAAACAAATTTAATTAAAAGTAATTTTATTAAAAGAAAAATATTACTATACAGGGGAAGATGGGGGGCATTAGCTAATTATTTTTTTTTAAGTCTTTATATAAAGAAATTTGAAATTCTTAAAAAACGTAACGACTGTAATATACTTTGGACATTTCAAGTAACTCTCCATCTTAGAGATGTATTCGTTCACATTGTACAAGAGATTTTTTTGCATTTATTTCTAAATTTATTTTATAATTTGCACATTTATTGAAAAAATATAAAAAAAATAATTATTTGCCATCCATTCATCAATGGACAATGGACAAGAAAACTAGTGAATTTTGAAAAAAAATATTTTTTTTTTGCTTATTTATATTATAATTGAACTTAGGTATGTACGTGACTCTAAAAAATATGATTAGTCCCTGATTGTGACCAAGGTATCTTAAAACAAAAGTATCCTCAACCGAAGCGGTCCCCATACTTCATTTATGAGGTACTGGTCTATATTTTTTAAAGAAACTGTCATTATTTCTTTTTTTTTTTTATTATCACAAACCTTAAAGGATAAAGTACGAGTATTTAAAAAATAAATAATCGAATGCTATATATTTTAAAATTCAAAATAAGTCAAAGTTCAAACGGAATTTTTGTAGTAATTTAAAAATTACATGACCATTTTGGAAGATCATATTAAAATTTTAATGGAAATATTATTAAAATTAGTTGTTAGATAATTAATTTTTTTTGTACTTAAAAATTGTTCTTTATTTATAATTTACTCGATATTAATTTTCGAAGTTTTTGCCGGTAAATCGTAATGAAATGGAGGTGAGGTGTAAATTTATTTGCTTTTAAAAACATTACATACAAAGATTTTTGGAGGTTAATCGCGATTGGATGTGTAAGACGTCTCATATCAAAAAGCCCTTACATACAAAGTTTTTTCAATGATCCGTTGAGGGGTTTGGGAACCTATAAGACATAAACATGCATACATATCTTCATACAGACAAAATTAATACAAAGAAAAATTCAATTTGATTTCAAAAATAAAAATCTTCTTTTATAAGCAGATTTTATTATGTTCTGCTGCTTCAGTTTGTTATATTAATGGTTGTATGGTATAAGTTTTCATGACACTATTAGTAATAATTTTCTTGAACAATATTCTTAATTTTTAAACTTAAAAATATCAAATTCATAAATTGAAGATGAAAGTAAAAAACAAGTCATTTTGCCAAATAAAAATGTTATATAAAAGATTGTTAGCAATTGAATAAAAATAATTATACACCTAACCATTTAAAAAATTATAAAATTCTAAGAAATTGTTGAATTATTACTTGCAAAAAAATAGCAATAAAATTTAAATAAATTTCAATAACGTATTAAGTTCTCGAAATAATTTTCTTTAAAATCTTCAAATTGCACGCAAATTTATTCTTTTTTTTTTAAATAATATTTATAATTTTAGAATTTCAAATATTTTATCCAATTTTATTCAATTTTCATTATCAGCATTCATCATGTCATGGCAATTCAAAATAGCACAGTCATATTTTAATTTTTTTTTTGTCAAAAATATTTTCAGTTTTCTGAATTTTTTGCGTTCACAGAGAGAGAAGGACGCTTTATTTATTTTATTTTTTTTTTTCAAAGGTCTGCTAACTACCATTTGAACTTTTTAATATACAAATTGTAATAAATTTAGTGTTTTACCAAAAACGTTTATGATTAATATTTTTAAGGATATTTATACATTATTACAACACATTTAATTTTATTAAAATATTAAAACGCCGGCCGCCAGATAATGTGAAAATGCAAGAATATACAATGGGTTCTGACCCCGTTTCTAAATGATTATGTTTTAAGACAGGCAAACTGTGATAAAGATTTTTAATTTTGTAACTTTTTATAATTGAAGTAATAGCATTTTCAAATTAGCGTAAATTTTTTTTTTTTTTTTAAATCATCATAACATTTTCGTAAACAATACTTGAATACCAAAGTGCATGAATAATTACAAAATATTGATTATAAATTATACGTAATATTGTCGCATGTATATAAATGTATATATGCTCTATATTGTATATGCATTACATATTATATAATATATCAATTTAGTGGAATTAATATGTTATATATTATACACAGATAATTATTTAGTTTTAAATAAACTTTTGTTTTTAATAAAGAATAGTTTTTCACGCAACACGGGCTCGTATATAAATTTTAATTTTAAACTACGCTCAAAAAGAGGGTTTCCGTGAGAGACTGTTGTTTACATTCGATAAAAAAAATATATAAAGGGCTATGTAACTTAACAAACTTAATTTTAATATAACTAGCTTTTGTTTTATTAAAAAAAAAATTATTTAGTCAAATTATTACATTTTTTTAAAATTTTCTGTTTATTAATTTTCAGTTAAATATTATATTGTATAGTAAATATTGTAGTCATTACAAACATACTTTTTTATTTAGATATATACTTGCATCACTGCTTCAATGTCCAAACCAAAGTATGTGTAAACTTTTCTCATTTTCGTCAATTTCATATGATTCCGCTTGTTGTGTTATTGCAATACATATTTTTATTTCTGTTGACTCTGTTCTGTGCACTACATTCAAAGAAAATAAAATCTTTGAAAATCAATAAATTTTCCAATCTGTAATTTATGGCATATAGATAGACATTAAGTCTATAGTGTTTCGTTATTCATTTAAGTGGAAAATTTTAATTATTTTTTTTTTACCACGTTTCGCGCTAATAATAAACTTTTTATTTTATGATTTATAATTAATGTTTGATTTAAGGACAAGTTGTAAATTCAAAGCATTATTTGCCACAATTTTACAATAAAGTTCTTATAAGAGAAATCTAAAGATTATGCTAAAATTGATTTGGGTACAATTATGGTACAAGTCAACAAGATTTACAAGAACACATTAATTTTCGTTTCAGAACAATTTTTCAAATACTTTCGGCTGCTTAGTTTGTTATACATCTTATCTTAATATTCTTAATATATAAAATTGATTATTAAGATAAATGTGTAAGGAAAACTATTTTAGTAAATGTCTCCGAACTTCTTACATATCTTATTAAGGACACCGCTTAGGTTTAAGTTTTCGGGTGAGGGCTGTCGTAGAACATCCTTTCGTCATAGCCCGCAAAAACCTCGAAAATCTGAAAGTTATAAATTGAATTAATAAATAACATTATTTTATTAATATCTAGATTTATAAAATATTAATTAACAAAAAAGAAAAATAGAAAAATATGTGGAAAAACAAGGTTTGCCAGGACAACTAGAAGTTATATATATTATTTCAATAACTAATTCCTGAAAACCAGTTTATGATATTGCTATTTTTCAAAAATTTATGATCTCACATGGTATCTAGTATACGTGATACATGGTATCTAGTCATTATAACAAAATTAGATTAAATTTGTTTATGTCCGTGACCTTGCTAACTAACTTTATTTTTTGATTAGATGAGAAATAAAATATCTTCATTAGATTAGATTTTATTCTTGTATACAGTATGTACAATAGAACATTATGTAAATTTAAGATTTAATATGTACTAGGTAATAAGAATTTTTTTTCTCTATATTTCTAATTCTACATGTAACTCATTTATAATGTAAATACCTATCATTTTTTTTGGAGTTTTGTTTTTTATAAATAACATATCAATTTATTTTAGATTAAAAAGTTCATGGCTCAATTTTAACACGTTATGTTACAGAATGGTTTATGATAAATAAAAATATAAATATTTTTATTACATAACATAATTAAATAATACATAATACATAATATTTTAACATAATAACATAACAACAATAGGAATTTTTATTCCATCCATTGTTAATAAAAAGAGTAACTCTTTTTTTAAAATAAAATCGAATAGTAATAGAAATTAATCATTTTGTAGTTTATATTTATAGATGCTTTGATAATTTTTTTATTGTTTACGAGATAATTGTATGTAATTGCATTGATTAATATTAAAAATTATTTAAATATTTGTCCGTACGAAAAGCCGCGAAACATGGCTACCATAAATTATTTGAGGAAGATTGGTGTTGATTTTTTTATTAATATAATCAATTTTTTTTCAACATTTTCTTTTAAACTTGTATCCAACATAATACTACAGCCAATGGTTCAAAAACTATAAGTGGTATAATTAAAATAAATTAAAATGATGTGTCCACCTTTTTACATTTTACAAAATTCTAATGCAATCATCAATTATAGAAAATAGATCATTTGTCTGAAATTGTTTGCATTGGTAATCATTAAAAATTGAATAATTTATTTAAAATTTTTTTTTTTTTTAGAAAACAACAATTGAAAAGGACGGATATCCATTTGAAGAACATCATACAACAACTCCTGATGGATATATTTTAACATTACACAGAATTCCATATAGTTTTAAAACTAAATGTAAAGATAAATCATTACCACCAGTCTATTTACATCATGGTTTATTAGCAAATGCTGATACTTGGCTAGTTTTAGGAAAAAATGATTCACTTCCGTATATTTTATCCGATGCAGGATATGATGTTTGGCTGGGTAATGCCAGAGGTGTGTTATTTTTGTTAATTTGTTTGAATTTAATGATGTTCTTAACATGAAATTTATCAAAATTCTTTTAGGCTCAACTCATTCAAGAAAGCACTCTAAATTAAATGTTAATAGTTATAATTATTATGATTTTACATGGCACGAAATTGGAATTTATGATAATCCAACTAATATTGATTATATTCTAAGTTTTACAAAAAAAACTCAACTTCATTACATTGGGCATTCACAGGGTACAACTAGTTTTTTTGTGATGGCATCTTTAAAGCCAGAGTATAATAAAAAAATTAAAACAATGCACGCCTTGTCGCCTGTAGCTTTTATGAAACATACAACTAGTCCATATTTTCTAATTCCAAGTCAATTAATAGAACAATACATGGTAATTAATTAACTACATTATTCTGAATTTCCAATACCAAGTACAGATTAATATAATTATTCAGGCTTATTTAATTTATTCATTTCCATTATAAAGCGTAATATCGTTCTCTCGTGTTTTGAATTAAGCCAAAGCACTCTATTTACTATGTCAAAAAGGTTATATAATTGTCGATTATCCGATTATATTAATTATTATTCTGTCTGATATTTTCGTTAATTTGCATTCTTATTTTTTTTTTACATTAATATTTTTTGTCTTTCTAAAAGTTTCTTGCGAAATATTTAGGGTTTATTGAATATCTACCTAGCAATTACATATCGGGAGTATTATCAAAAGTTTGCAAGAATATACGAAATCCATCTATGAATGTGTGTGCACAGCTTTTATTTCTCGGTGGAGGATATAGTCTTAAACAATTTGATCCAAATCTTGTTTCAAATTTTTTCGATGTTGCACCAGGCGGAGCTGCAGTTTTCCAATGTGAGTTCAAAACTATGAATATTAATAAATGTTATCTTTTTTATTTTTACTAATAATCGCCCTTATTCGAAATTCGAGTAAAAATACTTTTTATTTGAATGAATTTTAGAGAAATTAATTTAATAATGAAAACAACAACTTTTCTAAAAAAAATTTGATAACACACTTCCAGTAGTTGTCACCTTTTCTTTAAAAAAAAGTGTTTAATTTGGATGCGAAAAAAGTCACAATTGATATGGATAAAAGTGTTGACATCATATTAAACATAGATAATATTAAGTCTTTTTACTTGAATCGCAAATATGAGACTGAATTAATTTTAATATGATTTGATTATAAAAAAAATTTATTAATTTTAGTACTGCATTATTCTCAAAGTATAAAAACTGGAGAATTCCAAACATTTGATTATGGTGCTGACGAAAATTTAAGAAAATATGGAAGTCGAACACCAATTAGATATCCGGTAGAGAAAATATCTGCTCCAATGTATTTTTACGTAAGTGGAAATGATTTTATATCAAGCTTAGATGATGTAAATCTTTTATTAGAACGATTGAAAAGAAAACCTACTTACATTGAGGTAATATTTTTAAAATTTGAAATTTTTGAAATTATTTTTAATATTAATTCATATTTTGAAGGTTGAGGATAAAAATTTCAATCATTTTGATTATATTATTGGAAAAAACGCCAAAAGTTTGATTTATGATCTCGTTTTAAGCGAAATGTACAAAATTGATGGGGTGGAATGTGCTCTGATTTAATAGTTTTATTTACGCTTTACTTTTATTTATTTTATTTTGTATTATAACTGTATGCATTAATTAAAGTTAAGTTATTGTTGTACTTATATTCAGCAGAGGTAATAATCAGTGATAATTAGAAAGACCAAAAATTGATCTTGCAAAATCAAAAAAATCAAAAGGATTACATTTAAATAAAAAAATTTAACTAAAATGAAAATTTTTGTATTATTTTATAATTACATATCTAACATTGCTCCCTTAAAAATTTTACGTGACTTGGAAATGTTTTCCTGTGAGAATGATAGGAAATAAATAGGTTACACTGGCCAGTGGATCTTATTTATTTTAAATTATTATCATGTTTATATAATTATTTACCTTTATATCAAATATTATTTATTTCAAAAATTATTTAAATAATATTATTTTTTTAACGCATGCATTAATATGATTTACGAACAAAAAATTATGTACCCAATAAACAGAATGTTGACCAATTTTATACAAACTAGTGATCGTCTGAACTCGTAATTCGAATAAAATTATTTTTAATTTGATTTTGTTTTAGATAAACCATATATTTGTTGTTATTCTTATTCTTAATTTTTGAAGTAATTCGTGCCATCAAATACCTAAAATCCTTGTTTGTATAAAATTTTCGTAAGAACTTTCGTCTCGCATTTTAAGTTCCATTAATAATTTTACATGTGCTTCCTACTTCTTAAATCAAAAATATACTACAAAAGATGTATTCAATAAAAGTCCTCTTTTAACTATTCTCCCGGATTACGAAATCTCAATAAGTGTGCGTAGGTACTTAGATTATCTAGTTCGATTTGTTCTAGCACTTCTCTACCTCGGCTCTAACTAGAACAAAATACTCTACAGAGCCAGTGCTACTCTACCTAAATTTTTCTCTTCAGTACAGTGGACCTTAATTTATAGATTAAAAAACCAAATTATTATTTGTTAAAGAAAATTTTAATTTTCAATTTAATAATGAATCAGCTAATTAACATGTCTTTTTTGGACTAACTAAGTATATATGATTTTAATGACATCAAGTTACTTAATTTAAGAATTTAAATTTAAGATTTTTGATCATTTAGAAAAATAATATAGCAGATATACCTACTTAGTTTAATTCTATAAAATTATTAATAAATTTTTTTTTTAACATTATTTAATAATTATATTTATATAAAATAAAAAAAAAACTCGTAACTCATAAAAATTAAATTTTTTTTATTTTTGAACATTATTGTCTATTGATTAAAAAAATTTAAACATAACAATTTTAAATAATAAAATAAACATTTAAAATAATAAAAATTTACGTGTGTAATTTAGAAACTTTAAAATTTTTTTTTCATTTTATAACAATCACATTTTTTTTTAAATTCTAAGAACTTTTCACTTAATATTACATAAATTTTACTAAAAATATAAACTCCTTAAAATAGGCTCAAATTATTTCACATTCATAATTAATTTATAAATTATGAGGTTGTGCTTTTAATATTTTTGGATATTCAAAAATGTAGTAAATCACATAGAAATTTTAAAAATAATTATAAATAGAAGAAATTTACTGATTTTCATAGTTTAACATTTAAAAAGCTAACAATTCAGAAATATAAATTCAACTTTAAAGCTATTTTTTGTTAAACCCAAATTCAAGGTGTTATGACGAAACAAATAGGTTAGAATGACAATATTAGTAGTAGATATAATAAATATCTAATAAAAAAAAAATTAAAAACACAATAGTTTCTTTTTTTTGTAACCAAATTTTTTTTTTTTCGAAGAGTATTATATATCCTCGTATTCGATTGACAACATCATCATGTTTAATTGTGTAAATACATGTAAATTTTTTTATTAGAATCAACTTGTTTGAATAACGCATTTTTTTCACCTTATGGCGTACAAGTTTCCTCTAACCGCAATGTTAAGATTTTAGTATCTTTGTTACAATTATAATACTTTTGAATACATACGTATATCATTTTGCATCATTATTTCGTTTATTTAGATTTTCTAATTCAATCTCAGAACAAGTTTCTGAATTTGATAAAGCTGAATCCATGGAAGTTATTGTTAAATTCACTTGCTCATTACTTTTACTTAAAAGTGGTTCCTGAGCAGCCGATAATTTATTATTATTACTAATGTTTATATTATTATTGATATTTTTTTGGCTTTCTTCATCACTTTTATGAAATTTGGTGGCACTAAAACTATTGCTATTTATTTCCTCAATGGCTTTTCGAAGTTCTTTTAGACCGACAACACCGACTAATTTACCAATCTGTGTGACATATGCATGACTAATTCCAACCATTGAAAATAAAGAATGAATTTTTAATATAGAAGTTCTTTCAACCAATTGAAATGGTGCAGGATCTATATTAACATTGACACCTTCAATATCAATTGACTTTGCCATTTCTTCTTTTTCCCATAGTTTTTGATCCTCCGGTGACATATCAATTACTCTTTCTTTTGGCTGAAATTTAAAATCATAATTTTTTTTTTTTAAATATTTTAATTATATATTTAAATTTGGTTAAAGAAAGTATTTAAATAAATAAAAAATTTACCAATTGAACTTTTTTCAAAGGAGCATGGCTTATCTGTTCAACAATACTTGGAGATAATGAAGCGGATTCTGGATCAACAGGTGTAACATCTTGAAGTGTAGCGGATTTTTTGAAAATATTTTCAAATGCAGCTCTAATCCTATATTCTGTCGTTCCAGTTATAGTTGAATACGGAGTTATTGTTGGGCTATGAGGTAAAGTCATATTTAACCCTTTCAGATTAAACGAATTTGTCTTTTTTAAAATTGATTTTGGTGGTAAAATTGGATTATTCAGCGCTTCTTGACGTTTTTTCGCTTGGGGTGGAAGCATTTCATCGTTAGCAATTTGACGAAGAGTTAAAATATCTGGTGCTGGAAGAACTTCAAATCTTGAAGGTCTTCGTTTCAATTCTTCCTTCTTACGTTCTTCTTCTAAAGCCCTGAAGTAGAAAGGATGTTATCTCATTACTAATATTACTATATTTTCGGAATTTTCTAAAAATCATAGCCATTAATGATATTATTAGTGTTATATAATGAAGTTTAAATAAGGTTTTTGTGAAATCATAGGTTATGGACAAAGCAAATCAGAAAATACGATTATTTAAATACATATTTACTTGTAAGAAGATACCTAAATTTACGTAACACAGTATAAATATAATACACTAATACAGATTATTTATGTACAAAAAAAAAATTTAATGTTCGAATGTTTCAATAAAATAAAAAACATATAAAATAAAATAATTCATGAAAATAAACCACGGCTCTCCATAACATAGAAATATTATTAGAAAATAATCGTTTTATGATAGTTAAAAGCGCATTTTAACTCTTGTTTTTAACTTAAATAAATAACATTATATTTACTATATTAGCAGTTTTACATAAAAAAAATCCTAAGACAATCCATTAAGCTACTTATTTGCATATATAGTTATATGCGAAACTGAATTTTTTTGATAGTTATTCCATTTTAAGATTTTGAAACGAAGCTATAATTCACTAAAACTAAAAAATTCACATAAATACATTAATTAATGAAATACATTAAAAAATAGCGATATTTTTTGCAACATTAAGAAAGATTAACTGCAAAAAATATATTACTCACTCATTATTATTGGCCTTGATAATTTTTCTGAGCCTAGGTATATAAATAATATTTTACTAACAAAACAGTTTCGACCCTTACTTAAAATTGTTTAATTTTGAAGGAATCTCATCTGTTTACCTCATAAATGAAGTATGGGTTCCGTTTACAAACATTTCGATTTAAAATATTTTCGAATACATTTTTTTATGGTCAACATCCATCATTAAAATAACAATTTTAACAGAAATCCGCTTTCAATCCTTAACCCGAATCCTTTGCTTAATCATGTACTATTTTTCAACGAAATCCATTTTCAGCTCCTAGCCGAAGCCTTGACAAGCGCGGTATCAATACAATCGCATCCCTTAACTTTAAAAAAAAGTAAGCAAGATTGCGCATATTTTGAATTGATTGATACGATCGAAATAGGGTTAAATAGTTTGATAGTTAAAAACTTTTTAGAGTCGGGAGGCAGACGGACGGACAAACAGACTGACAAACAGACGGACAGACAAAAAATTAAAAATTAAATAAAACTTTTTTTATTATTCGATGGAAAACGGGTTATAAATGATTAACGTACATAGTGTATCGAAAAGTATTATTTTCTTTTACATATCTATAATGTTGTTTCCTTTCTATATAGTTTTTTTGTTTTAATTCTGATAGTTTTTCGTAATTATGTATGTATAATTGTATATGTATATGTATTATAAATTGTAACTATTTAAATTATTTTAATATATTATAAATGTAATTCATAATATAGTTTGTTATTTACCTTTCTTCGGCTTCTTTCTGCCATTTTTGTGCCATTTCCATTCTTCGTTCTCTTCCGATATGTTTTTCAATCATTTTAATGAGTTCGTATCTCTGAACAGAGCCCAAAAGTATCATATTTTCTGGACTATCTACCAAAGGTAAACTGCGGAGTGTTTTATTTGTCTTTAAAATTTCTTTCAGTTTTTGGTAACTTATGTCTTTCCAAATGTACTTAACATCAGCGATCATAAAATCTTCTGCGTATATATTATACATTCCAGATGATGATGGAAGCAAATCCGGGAGATAAGGTAATTTCTTAATTAAAATAATGCTGTCATAAATAGATGGTTGCAACAAAGCTGCAACTGCATTTGAGATCAAAACGGCTATCATTACAGGAACCACATGAGTTACTTGACCTTGAAGAAAAATTTAATTTTTAAAAAAATCTTCATTAGAAATATCAATATTTAACCTGTCATTTCAAAAACAATCACTGCTACACTAACTGTATGAGTTACTGATCCAGAAAATGCCGCAGCTCCTGCAACAGCGTAGCCTCCTAAAAAAAAAATTGTATATGAAATTCAAGTAGATGATTTTAGAATTAAATTCAATGATGATATTTAATCAATTACTTTTCCTGTGTATTTAAGAAAAAATCTTTCCCAGAACCTGGTTTAATATTACCTGGTATTATAGCAGATAAGTGGCCACCATATCGAACCCCATTGGGAAACCATAAGTGCATTCCTTCGCCCATAATACGACCCAATCCCGCACCAATTTTGAAAACAGGAATAAATAAACCAGAAGGTACTGGAATTGTTGAAGCTATGATTGAAAATAAAAACTAAAAAAAATATTTTAAGTTTAAAAAAAATTATCTTTTTGTTTACTTGTACATAAAAAAATTTATACTATTTACCGTGAATAAAACATAACATGCCAAATTAACAAAAATATCTGAGTAGAAAGTCTTCCAATGTGTAACTATTGAAGCTTGCTCTACTGTCAAATCGGAACGAGACCAAGTGAAATTGGTGAATAGTTCTGTTACCTGATCATGAGTACTCAATTCACCTAAAAAATATATAAATATATTTTCAATAACAAAAAGTTTTTTAAATTTTACTCTAAATTGTACCTGCTATAAATTGACCAGTTCCTAATGGAAAAGTTATTGTTGAAACCATTAGAGCTATTATACCAGGATACAAAAAGCGACTAAAATTAATAAAAATAACAATTTATAAATTGTGTTTTTTAATTAAGTTATTTTTTTTGAAAAAAAATTAAATTTTTTTAATGAATCCCACCCCTTTTCAATATTTTATATACATACTATTTATACCTATACTAAACTATATATTGCTATTTTCATTATAACCTTTCAATTAATATATTTTTTTAAGACTTTAACATAACCGCGATTAATGTTCATAACTTGTAAAATAAGAATATCGTTCTGTGATAAAATTTTAAACCTATGTATGTATTTAATAAAGACTCCTGTAGGAATAGCAGAAGTTACAAACTTATGTACTTCTTATTTAGATCATGATCTTAACATAAATAAATAGTATTAGAATTTAGGTCGAAAATATTTTATGCAAGATGTGCTAAGCATTTGCTAACAATTGAACGAGAACTAATTCTAATGCGAGCATAAGAAAAATCATGTGCTTACTTATATACTATTGAAACAATTATTATTCAGTAGTTTTCGAATACAGGTACTTTTTACTCAGGAATGGGAAATAATTATATTTACAACTATGAAAATTAAATGATAATATTTTTTAAAACACAAAAAAAATTTTTTTATATATCACAAAGTTAGCTTACTTTTTTTGCAGAAATTTATTTAAATTTTTACTAGATCTCATGAAGAATACATAACGTCGATGCACCCAAACATAAGCCGCTCCACCCAAACCACAAACAACTCTGTAAAATAATTATTGTTGAAATTAATGTAATTTTATAATGCAAGTGTGATTCAATAAAATTATTATTTGAAAAATAGGGACATGGATTTTTTATTTAATGTCAGGAGCCTACCGATTATAGTAATATAGATTTTAGTAATAATTAGTAAATAACTTTATAGTATAGAAATGGGATCAAACCAGTTTTTAATTTATTTTTATTTTTTAAAATTTACTTTTATTATCTTAAAATCGTTATTTTACTTTTGTTTATTTTAATTTATTTAACAGAGCCTAAAATAAGATATTTTGTTAAAAATTAAAAATTGATAAAATTTAAGCAATATTATATAAATATAAACACACTTGGAAAGAATAAAATGGTGCCGAAAAATCTGCAATAAGTTTTAAGATGTAAGTAATAACAAAGACAAGAACATAATAACATTATAAAAATTAAAGATAAATGTACATTGTACACATAAACATAAAACCATAATACTAATGAGAATATTATTGTTTTTAAAATTGATATTAAAAATAATGGCATGTTTTTGAAATTAAATTAGAGTTAAAATTCCTTTGAAAATGCATCCTTTTCAATTTATATATAGAATAATAGAATAATGTCTTATTAAAAAAATATTCAAATTTTACTTACCCCAATATGGCAAAAATAAATAATTCTTGAGGATCAAATGGGAATTCCGATTCAAAATGAGTTAAAAAGAATGCCCTTACAGTTTCCAAATTTTGAAACCAAACTGCAAGTAAACGAAATACTGTTGCACCACATACTGCAGCAAAGAATCCTCTCCAATAATTTCTTACCTAATTAAAAAAAAAAAATTAATATTACATTTGTATTTTCATTTTAATTTACAAAAACTTACTGCAAAATAAGTTGTTGTTACTTCAATACTAAACAGGACACCTGAAATATAGAAAAATTTGTAAAATTATCTATAAACAAATTTTCTCCAAAGTGGTGTTATAAAAAGTAGCAGAAGAAGTCACATAAAAATAGGAATAGGAATACAAACCTCCAATGGGTGCTGCAAAACATGCCCCCACCCCAACTGCACAAGCTGCTGCTAACATTTCTGAATTTCTTGATTCATTTTCATAAATTCCTTGAAACGACGTTACTAATTTACTTAGCAATTGCGCAACAATTGAGGCAATATGCACAAATGGGCCCTTGAAAAATTAAAAATTTTGAATATAATATTTTTTAGCAAAATTGAAACGATAATCAAAAAGTAATTATCGGCAAATTATAATTTAACGTTATTGAGTTTATTAAATATATAATAATGTCTAAACAAGCTAGGAAGGAAATCCATCAAATATCAAAATTCAAATATACTGAAATCTAAGTGCTTAAAATTCATATCTTTGTATAAAATCTAATGGATGAAAACTTAATTATAGTGTTTTGATTTTCAAAAATTGGATTTTTAATTTTGGACTACGTATTTGGGACTTTAAAATTTTGCTTACATAGCAAATCCATTAAGACTCCTTCCATTGAAGGTATTTAACGCTAAAGACCTAAAACATTTAATTTTTTGAAAAAATCTATAAACTGGCTTTAATTTGCCAATAATTCATCAAATCATACCTCTTTTCCTAATGGCATTCCACTTCCCAAAGTAGCAGTTAAACCAACAACTTTAGCTACCAAAGTTTTGAACGTAAGGTATTCTTTCAATGCAACACCTCTCAGTATTGTTTTCATTTCTGGTATGCCGGATCCTATCAAAAAATTAATTTTTTATAAGTAACGTAAATTAGGACAGCTTCTATAACTGCTTATTCAAATTCGACATTGATATATAATATTATTTTGAATTTTGTTTTTCTCACCTATACTTTGCGGTGCTATAAGATGCACAAATCCTGCTGAGAATAATATTAAACAAACTGGCAATGATATCCATGCTAAAAATTGAGTAATTGGTTCTGCAGCTAAATCTCTATAAAGCCATAATCGAGCTGTTGGTTTAAAATTTGTCAATAAAAAACATTCTTTTTATAAGTATTAAATATTTATTCCGAACAAAGTTCACATTTGAATCAGCCGCCGATAAAAGTGCTTCAAATGTTACGTAGTACGATAGGGAAAATTACCGAAAAAATTAATCTAATATATAATTATATCATGGGCAAAATAATAATAAATGTGAATTGAATGCACATTTCAGAATTCTCTTTTCAAAGACTCTAAAGACGATTCAAAATAGGTGAACTTATTAATCTTATTTTTAAATCAAGACTAAATCTCCCTGTTACAGTAAAAACTGTAGAAAGGGAATAAGAAATTTTAGAATTTATAGATTTTTTTTTTAACAATAAAACCACTTTTGACATTAAATATGTTTTATTGCTCTTTGTTGCATTCTTTTATTTGAAATATCAGTCACATCAAAAAACAAATTGGGAAATACCAAAATATTTTCTTAAAGCTACAGCTTGGCTTACCATTCGTGCAAACTGATATTCCTTTATCCATTAGATATGATAAAAATGCCATAATTACACCTAATAATGCTAAAAATACCCAATCTTCTCCTAATCGGGCAAATGTGTGTTTCCAAACCCATGATATGACTTTCAAAAGTCTTCCTTTTCTTTTCTTTCCTAACAATTCCTGAAAGTAATTCGACCCACTGCTACTTTATATTTATGTAAAATTATTCATATGAAATTGAATTTTCAACAAAAAAAATGAAAGTTACAATAAAACATGGAAGATGGAATGTAGGTGATAAAGCACCTAAAATGTTAGGAGAGTTCTTAAAATGTCTAATATACTTATTTAATCACCCCTTTTGGAAGTTTTTCGGAAGTGCATTCTTTTCCCGCTGTCAATTGGACATATCTAGCTTCTAGCGAATAAAAAACATTGAAAAATCGGATGTTTAATAGAATGATAGTATTTCGTCTTTTTTTGCCAGAAATTAAATAAGAGGTTTTTTTTTAATTTTCTTTTTCCAAAAAAAATAATGAAATCACCTCCGAAATTACAGTGTGCATATAAAAAAAATGTGAAGTGTATCTGGAACGGTGGTCTTAGACGTATAATAGAGTTTTAATAGCTCTGTCGACGAGATGAGAACTCGAAATTAGCTGGCTTTTATTATATAAATAAATTAAAGAAGAAAATAAATAAAATTCTGTTTTTTAATTTATATGAAGAAAATCTTCCAAGAGTTGAAGAAGGAATCTATTGATCTCATATTGAAACGATTTAGAGTTAAAGAAGGATTCTATTGATCCCATATTGAAACGATTTAGATTTTTAGTTTTCCAAAAGCTTAACATTAAATCCATATTGAAAGGAAACTATTACTTCCAAATTTTGAGCTACAAGCGGTCATTAATAAAATAATTCGAAGAGAAATCCAAAAGATATTTAAAATACCGATAGAAATACAATCAACTATATTTATTATAACGACCGAATGGAATATGAAAATGATATCGCACTTTTTAAAACACTAATATGATGTAAGTAATGATATATTTTTATTTACCTTGTCTCTGGCTTTGTCTTCTTGCTTTCGTCTTTTTTCAAGTAACTTGAGTTTTCTTGCTTCATCTTTGGCATATTCTCCTAAATCCTTTGTATAACGGCCATACATCTGCAATTATGAAAGGAAAATAAAGTAATTTGAATAAATACATTTAACATGCGAATGAGGTGTTTTAATTTTCTAATTAATTATTATTATTATTATCCATATCAAGCAAATTAAAAAAAAATAAAATTACATTTAAGCCTACTTACTTATGTATTCTCTATAGTTCGTGCACATTTGTGTCGTGCAACAGATAAAGCTTAGCACATTTCATTGTGCATGCTTCTTTTTATGCTCTTGAGATTGTTTCAAAAAAAAATCTTGGCAAATCCAGTTGCAGCACCTTTTGAGTGATGTTTTTAATCTACGAATGAATGCCAAACCATTCAGAATCAGTTTCACAACCAAATAAAATGTTCTTTCGAATAATTTATTCGAATGTTTTTTACAGCTATATACTAAAACAGAAATTCAGAAGTTTCTGTTTTTGAGATAAATATTAAAATAAGTTATAAATATTAATTATTCTAAATCTTAACTCAAATTTTTAACCGGAGAAACAGTTCAATCAACGGCACTCCCAAATAAATAATTGCACATTAATGATGTAGTTCGGTTTAAATCCATTTGAAATTCGATTTTTAACAAAATAAAGAATAGAAATATACATTATTTTCATGTTTTTTTTTCAACCAAATCCGCAAGTTCATTAAAATTAAAACATATAATATCGTAATTTAACAATAGAAATACGGTGAGACATAATCATAAAATGAAATGATAAGAAGTAAAATACTTTTTCTTTTTTCTTTTAATATAAATATCAGGAAAAACATGCAATATTTATTGTATTAGTTAATAAATATATATACATATATCATATTTTATAAATTTTCGTTTCTCTTGCACTCTTACTTTGACTACTTTAAAATAATTTTGTCATTTAGCTCAAAAAAATGTATGTTTAAGTTAAGTTCAGTGTGTATATAATTAGATAAAAATAGAACCATTGATCACAACATAAAACAATAATATTTATTTGTACACATTAAATGTTTACGGCTAAACAGATTTACATTTATATATATTAAGAAAACATTCTTCAATGTCTCAAGATCTTTAAAAATATTAGACAAAATATATATGTATATATTATTTTTTTTTGGCAATAATATATATTTATACCTAATGACAATATATTTTTATTTTCATGTTTCAATAATATGTCTCCCCAACAATAAATGAGAAGTTTGGTTAGAATTTTTTACAAACTCCATTTCATTTATTTTAAAAATGGTATGAATACAAATATCACGTAGCTGACAATTGCACATAATATTTTAAACTTTCATGAATTTTTGATTTTGTACTATTTTTAGTGGTTAACTATAACAAAAAACTTATAAAAGAAAATATTAGTGTGTGAAACAAAACGCAAAAATGACAATTGTGTTATTTATTAAGGTATTCATTTGAAGGGATCCCTGATACAACATTTTTGTCTTTAAAAAAATGTTTTTTCATCTACCATTTGATAGGCAATTGAATGCAGATAAATCTTAATACTTTTATACTACAATAAAGAAGAATTTCAAAAATTGTTGCTAAAAATACAAAACTCAGCGAAAATTAGCAAATTTTTATATGTTTTCGACACTTTCCTAGAACTCACGGATATAATTTTTATCTTTGTACATTCATTTGCCCATCAAATGGAATCAATGATAAATTTCTACGATATTAAAAATATTCAACAAATTTTTTTTTCCCACTTATTGCAAAATTTATTACAAGCATTTATATTTTCATAAGGAATAAAAAAAATTAAATTGAACAAACTAGCTTCTTCGTTCAGATTAATTTGTTAATTATAATTTCTAGCTTCTAAATAGGAATCCGAATTTATAGGAAAAAAAATAAGCTTAGAAAATAGTTCACAATCACAAACACAATAAGGGAAACACCTGGATGAACGAAGTATAGTTTTATGTAAAAAGATAAGCAGAGAGCTTTTTTGATATAAAACGCATAATCTAATATTTTTTTTGCATTATCTTTTTGGGACAAAATAAAATAAAACCAGAACAATATTGGCAAACTTACATAATAAAAAGATTCAATTTCTATCTCTAGGTCATTTTTATCTATAACCAAAGATTTTCGTCTAGGATCTGTTCCAGCCTTCGTTTTATTTTCATTTTCATTATTTCGTTTTTTTTTATTTCTTTTTAACTTAATTGAATCCTTCTTTAATAATATAAGCTCGGGCTCAAATGCATATTCCCGGATGTACTTATTCTCCTCATCTTCGTCTAAAGTCAACATTCAACATTAAGTTTCACATACATATAAAAAAAAATCAATGAAATTCTGATTATTAAGGTGAAATTTTTAAGAACAACAAATATATAATGCATATAATATCTTTTTTTATTATTTCTGTTAGTCCTTTCAACTTATAGTTAGTTCTGAAATCACGAAATTTATTGAATTTTCAATTAATTGCACAAAGAAATCTTTTTTAAACATAATTTTAATTTGCACAATATACATTTTATATAAATTTATTTTTCTTTAAATGCGCTTAAAAAATTATTATTTTGATTATTATCATTTATCAAGTTGTTCGTAAGAATTCTATCATTATTTTTCAGCTCATTTTCAATCAAAAACTAAATGCCGATGTATGTTTTCAGTTTTTGTCTGTCCGTTTGCTTGTCGTTCACTAAAAACTTATAAAAATTACTTGGTCCATTTCAATAGTTTTAATGCCAAAATATCTCGTTCTCTTTCACCCAAGCCAAAACGTTAGGTTCTCCGAGTCCAGACAACTGAGTTCCAAGCTCTCAAAAGTATTTTGATACGAAATTCATGTTATTTTAAAGTTTTTACTATGAGGAAGTAAAGAGAAACTAAAAACATGGAAAGACCTCGATTGTGTCCAAATGTTTGGACAGAAAGCTTAAAATGGATTTGCATAAAAATTGGAATATGAGTGATGTCAATTACAGGAACATACAAAAAAAGTTTAGCCCAGTTTAAGAATTCGACTGAGAGTCTGAAACCGGATTTCAATGAAAATTGATATATGAACAGAGATCAATATTAGAAAAAATTAAAAATAAATAATATTTTAAATCCAAATGTTGAAAGCGGACTCTAATTTTAGATTACGAGATACTGTTAATATTTTTTCACATGCTTATATTAATATGTGATCCCGGCAAAAAAATTGATATCATATTATAATTTAAAGATTTTTTAGAATTTGAAAATATCTTAAATATAAAAATAATCATAATTTTAAATTTTGAAATTTTGTTAAGACTAAATTACATGGTCGAAAATTTAAAAAATAATGACATATTTTCACTTTTTATATTCCAAACAAAAATTTTCCATTAAAAACAAATTTATAAGGAAATTTTAATATGAAGAAAAATTTTCGATTCATTATAAACTAAATTTTGATCATAAAAATAGAAAAGGATTTTTCTTGATTTTTATGGCAGCATTATAAATAATAAGCTCGATAATAAACCTGTAGCGCTTATAGAGATTATATTTTTTTTGTTAAGCACGCGATATGTTCTAAATATAATTAATAATTTTCGAAAACTTAAAAATTTCATTATTTCATGATATTTTTGTAAAAGCTATTAACAACTTAAGATTATTATTATAACAATAAATTAAGCTTCAAAATTTAAATTAAATAAAAATTATGTGTTATCAATCGCTTCAGGCTAAAGTAATAATTTGAGGCATATTAAAATTGGTATTTACTTAGTGAAAATAGTAAAAATTAAAATTCTTACGAACAAATTTATATGATTTCATTCATTATTATTTTTATCCTAGATATAGCAAAATTATTTATTTATTATTAAATTGTTTTTTTTTATTTTATTTTTTAAGATAGGTACATTTGTTATTCTCTCAGTGTCAATAACATTTTATTTATATTTATAATTTGTCTGTCAAATAATGATAGACGTCGCGGGCGTGACAATAATTTTCTGAATTTTTTTTTTCTGTTTTTTTATTGATAATAAAATTATAATTATTTATAATAATAATCCTCATATATTTTTTTCAAATTATAATTTTCTTTTAATTTCTCTTAATTTATTATTTTTCGGAATATAAATTTTTGTCCCGAAATTAAAATTTCGTTTAACCTAATTCCGTTTCCAATGAATATTTAACAAAAACTAAATGTGACAATTTTTTTTCATACAAATATTTATAAAAGAAAAAATCGAAATTTTATAAAATTAGCAAAATTAAATCAAAATTATATATTTACGTGTATGTATACCTAACTAATTTAATTATACATATATATATCTTAACATATATGTGAAATACAAATTTAATTTTTAGTTTTCAGTTATAGAATTAAGTAAAACCTAAATACAAAGATTATGTGTTTTAAATCATTTAATTATAATAGTTAAAAATGCAATGCACAAAATGCAACAATCTTTTTTTGGATCCACAGATTTTTTCATTGATTTTATATGGGGCACTATCGTATCTCTCCATCAGTTTAAATGATATTTGTTGTAAGTGGAATGTTATAAATTCGAAATTTGTGATAAAAAACTTTACGTTAGAATTTTTGATGAATTAGGTTGAAAAAATGGGATGAATTCGTTATATAAAAGTAATTAAATATATCCGAAATATATTTCCAACTACTTGAACAGATGCTAATCGATTTCGAACACCTTCACTCTTATAATACTCTTTTGCCCAACAAGGGGAGAGCTTCTATCAGCTATTTGTAGAGAGCATTATAGAGGAAGGATAACAGTATGACCAAAGATTATTATTGAACATCCAGTGATGTATATAGCACAATAGAAAACCATACAAAATACTTTTTTAAGTATAGGTAAATAACTTTTTTTTTTAACGAACGTTCTACTATCAAACTGACCCTTATATCATTTGAGTGTTCAAAAATTGTTTTTCTCAAATTAATTAATAAACTGTCCTTGTATTTCCCAACTCAATATACTTATTGATGAAAGATCCAATGTCACAACGCTAGTCCTCAATAAAATTAACAATATACCAATAATAATTTCATAAAGTAGTGTTATAACTCGAACAAGGAATATTAAAGGAATACATCATCCCTGTATATATAAATGTTCGATTAAAAAAAATAATTTGGTATAGTAAAATTTTATAAATTTAAGGAAATTTACAACTAATTTAGTGCTGCACATAATCTATTTTTTAAATACAGAAGACACTTAGAATCTATCTAAGAATAACGTATCATAGTTATAAATATGTGTATATAGTTTATATACATAGAAACATAGTTGTTTTCAATTTATTTAATTAATTGCGGTAAATTTTTTTTGAATTTAAAAATAACAAAACACATTTTGGCGGGTGATAAATATTTTGATGAATTTTTCTTACATACATGCCTTCAATAAAATAAGAAAAATCAAAATTAGTCTGCGATATTAAGAGTATAAATTTTTGTTTAATCAAAATATTTTCACTTGATCGTGAAACTGTCCAATGATAGAAAGTTAAAAAAAAATTTTATGCATGCTTGTATTCTATATTCACATGGGGGATGGAAATAAGGCCGCAGGAAATAAGGCCGCGACGTTTTTTTGTTGCGGTCTTATTTCATTTTGAAAAATGAAATAAGGCCGCGAAGATTTTTTCGCGGCCTTATTTCGTTTTTCAAAATGAAATAAGGCCGCGAAAACATCCTCGCGGTCTTATTTAATTTTGAAAAATGAAATAAGACCGCAAAAAATTCCTCGCGGCCTTATTTCGTTTTGAAAAATGAAATAAGGCCGCGACAAAAAAAAACAATTATTCGGAGGGCTAATTTCATTTTTATAAATGAAATAAGGCCGCGTAATCTTGTGAGGTGAGCACACAGGGCAGGGGGCAGCAGGGCGGCGGGCGGGCGGTTGGTCCAACCGCCCGCCCGCCGCCCTGCTGCCCCCTGCCCTGTGTGCTCACCTCACAAGATTACGCGGCCTTATTTCGTTTTTCAAAATGAAATAAGGCCGCGAAAAAATCCTCGCGGCCTTATTTCATTTTTCAAAATGAAATTAGCCCTCCGATTAATTTTTTTTTTTGTCGCGGTCTTATTTCATTTTTCAAAACGAAATAAGGCCGCGAGGAATTTTATGCGGTCTTATTTCATTTTTCAAAACGAAATAAGGCCGCGAAGAATTTTATGCGGTCTTATTTCATTTTTCAAAATGAAATAAGACCGCAACAAAAAACCTATCGCGGCCTTATTTCCCGCGGCCTTATTTCACTGCGCCATTCACATATATATATTTGTGTCTGTACATTACATACTTATATTTGAGTGTAATCTGCAAAGTTAAAATTTGTAAAAATTATTTCCTTCACCTCCGCTTAATATTAAAACTAATTTTCTATCAATTGATATCCAAAAACAAATCCAAATTAATTATTAAAACATGATGATTATAAATTTGGTATTATTTGGTATTTGGGAAACTGCTTGGAATTCCCTTTTTAACTTTTCATATAGTTTTTAAAATTTTGCTTCCAATATAGTTCCTACTATGGAAGTCGGTCCTATTGGATTAGTGAACAGGTTATAAAGTTATAATATTTACTACATAATTATTTCCAAACATACATTTTTTAATATTGGACACAATAAGCCCTTTCTTCATGAACATTTTAAGATATAGTGAAAGTTCAAAAAAAAATTATTTATTAATCAAAAATGTTAATATAAGTGTATAATATCACTTTGGTTTTTATAAATAGTTTTCATTTGCTCTTCGTATTTAAAAATAGATCAAGAATAATTTATTTTTGTGCATAAGATGATGTGCAAACCAAAGCAAAATAATTTGATGAATTAAATCTCATAACATAATGTTTAGTTCCGTTTCAACTGTTTATGTTTTATTTTTTTGGCTCTCGTTCGTATAACATTAACATTGAGCTAATTACTTTTATACATATTTTATGTTGTTGTTTTCTGCGAAAACAAACAATTATATTTATGTGTGTAGTATATTTGTATTATAAGTATTGTATAGAAACTTTTTTCAAATAATAATTATGAAGTGAGTTTGTCAAAACATATAAACTGACAAATGCAAAAAAAGAATTGATTGATTCTACTCATCTAGTCGATTCTGCGTCCTATAACATTTGATTTTACATTTTATTCCACTTGTTATTAAAAAAAAATCTAGGTACACAGATAGTTTGATCAAAATAAAATCTGATAATCAGTGTTTGAAAATCTCTAGTAATTAGTTTTAGTAAATAAAAATTATATGCCGCGCAAGACCATTATTACAGATATTTATAAACATGCATACGTCTGTAAATATCGAAATATGTATTAAAATTAATTAATTTCTCCCAAAAAAATTGTGTATAGTAGTCTAAAGATTTAATTATAACAAACATATTTTTCTTTCGTTTGAAAATCTAAACGTCTGCTGTATTATGTATATATGTAGTTCTTAATAATTTTTTTTAATTTGATTGTACGAGTATGTTATGATAAATGTACATATATATAATATATTTATACGTTAGATTATCATAAAAATCGCTAATGCAATTTATTTATTTAGATTTTCTTCGTATAATTTATTTACCACCACCAAGCGCATTTATTCTTATTTTGGGTAGGTATTTAAAAAAAAACCCCAAAGCAAAAACCACAAAAACAAATAATAATTTAACAAATATTTTTAACATTCTCATTTTAATCGTCATGTCATGCCAATGAACATGCAATATGCGTTTTGCATTAATAACTAAATATTAAAAAATTCTGAAACCTTACTAATGTATCAATATAACCAATTGGATCGTCATCCTCAGACGATGAATCAGAATCAAGATTCGATGCCGGTGGTGGACATGGATAAAATGCTTGTGATTTAACTTTTGGTTCTTTATATACTCGTTCTAATTCCTCTTCCATTGATGTTGTACTACTTCGACGTTGACGAAAATTTCGAAGAAATTTCTCAAAATCTGACCATTCAGAATCGATGACTTCAACATTTTCATGCTCACCAAATTCGTCATCTAGATTTTTTTCTGGTCCCATTTTTATTTGTTTTTTATTATTTATATTATTATGAATTTATTAGTTGGCTATATATTTTGTTTATTTAATAATTCAATTATGAATTACCCAATAAATTAACTATTATAATTGTTTGTAAAAATTGAAAAAAAAAGGTTTGAATTAACAATATCAAGCCATATTAATTTTGAATATTTAGATTCTAATTTTGCAGACAAATAAATGTCAATTAATTAAATCCTAATTTTCTGGCCATCATCAAAAATCTTATTGAAGTTTTTGACCAACTAACTAATTTTAATTTTTTATTTAGACAATTTTTGTTATATTATTTGTAACCTATAATATTTCTGAATTTATTGATTTATTTGTTCGGAATATTTTTATTTTAATAAGAACATCACCAAATCAATTGGGATGGCGTTTGAAACTTAAAAAAAAATGTTAAGTAAGTATGTACATATTTTAAAAATAAAACCTTTCCTAATAATGCTTACACATTTTTTTCAAATGAATCTATTTGAAACATATCAGACAGGTTTCAAAGCCATACAGGTGTTTCCAATTATAATTCCTATTCTTCTATTATATAAAATTTCGTCAAATTTGAGTGTAGCTAAGTGCAAATATCTTCAAATTCAATGAACCAGACTACAATAACTTAATAAGTTGAATTTAAACTAAAATTTAAATTAATTTGCATCATTTTAACAGGAAAATAGTAATAAAAAGATTTATATTGTACATAATAATATAATATAATAAAATATAAGTTTAAAGAAAAATTATAAGTACACAAATCGTTCTACATTTCTCACTTAAAAAAATTATTATGAATTATTTTTGGTTCTTAGTTTTTAATTTCAAATTCGTAAATGGATTCAATTTATGTACATATATATTATGTTTGCAGTAATGCGCGGCAGCAGATGAATTATAATTTATTTAATTCATTCAATGTAATTATCCAGGTTCCTATATTGAAATAAACTTCAAAGAGTTAAAAAACTAAAATAAAAGTAGTGAAAAAGGCATGACGATGTCCAACGGAAACGAAATACTAAATTCGAAAATCAAATAAAAAAATGTAATATCCTGATTAATTTTCTTTATAAAGTTAAGTTGTCCTCCTAAATTCAGTTTCTTTCGAAAATAACTTGATTTCCCAAAACATTTTTCAGTTTTTTTTTTAATTAAAATCTTTGACTGATGCTAAAAATATTTTGATAAAAAGTCTATTCTAATTTAAGTTTAATTATTTAATTATATTGCTACAACTCATAGTACAGTTCTTAAAGTTCTGCATTATTTTCATTATTTACAAAAGTGTTTTTAAAGAAAAACTGGAAAATAAAAATCCATCAATGTAATTTAATTACACATTAACAATAAAATAAGGCTCAATGTTGTAATTTCATATTTAATTTATAAGTTTTTAATTACTTAATAAACCCCAAAGATCGAGTTTAACATTCTCTATTACGAATATAATAAGTTAAATATTAAATACAATATCACATTTTATGGTATCTATCGAAAATTTTTAATTTATGAATTACTAATCAGCACGGAATTTTAATTTTAAAACTTAATTACCGCTTTGCGACGATTTTATTAAAAAATATTTTTCTTGAAGTACACATTTTTAAATGCATTTCAATGTATTTCCCGGTTATGTAGGCGGAATTTTATATTTTCTTCTTATTACTTATAATAATTTGAAAATTTCTAATGCAAAATTGAATTCCTTTCTTAGGACCGGCAAGTCAGCTTGATAAATTTCAACTGAATAAATAGTTTAATATTAAAATATTATCATTATACTTTAAATTAAATCCATTTTTTTTTATTATAAGAATATCTTGTCTTCCTCTGAACTGATTATTTTAATGTTATAAATTATTATATCTTGTTAAGAAGATCATTCGTCAATAAGATAAAATGTACACATTATTTCATAAATTGTTATGCCCGATTAAAAAAAAAAACTCACAATCAAATTAATAAAAAAAATTTCAATTAAGTTAACTAACAAAAATTAAAACGTCTCTCTTCGTGATTCTGGTTTCGGCGAAGGGTGAGTTTAAATGTTTTGCACATAATGGGATTAAATTTTGTAGAAATTTTTATATAGCTGACTTTAGACTTGAGAATTTAGGATTCAACAAAATTTTGGTCATTGTGCCATTTTCAATTATGGACTTTCATTGTGATCTCATTTGACTATTCGGGCTTAACCAAATTATACTTAATTATAGAAAAATAACCACATTTTGTAAGATATCAAAGTAATTTTTTTTATTACTATAATCTGGACACTAATAAAACTAATATGAAGTGTCTGTCATTGATAATTTATATTTATACTATTTTTTTTAAGTAATCGAGCTTCATTCGAATTTAGAAAATCTTTGTTTTGAATTTTGATTCAAAATAAATAAACGAAATAGAAAAAACTATAGGTATATGATGCAATAAAATATAAAAAATGTTTAGAATTAAATGTTGATAGTGAAACAGATTTGTTTGTTTGAGAATTTTTGTTTCTATAAGTATAGTATTTTTTCCTGAAATCGAATATATTTTTTTAAGATAGAATTTAAAAATCATTTTATCAATTCATCAATCAAACTTTATCACACACTTTTATTCAAATTGTACAACAAAAATCAGTGAAAGAAAAAAGGTCTAAATATGAAAAGTATCGAATTAAGTATAGCTTTTATTCAATAACATATTACATGCATATATTTGTACTGGACTATGCATTTACTTAAGCTGAAACCTTTTTAGAAATTTATTGCTTATACGAGTAACCCAATTCGATTAACTTTTTCAATTTACTTACATGGCAGAAGAAGAAGGTCAACATAAATTTTGATATGGCATAATGTTTTTAACATATACATACACATATACATATAAATATGAATTTCTATAGAAATTTTAGGTAAGTAAACATTATTTGTTCTGTTATCGTCCTTAACGGAATCCCCTTTCAGATTAGTCTCTAGCACGACATGAATAATATTAATTTTTTTTATCAGTTAAAATTAAGTTCAAATTTATTATTGATTTAGACTTCCTAATTTATTCTGAAAGTGCACAATGTACTTAAACGGAATAAATTTTACACATTTATTTTAATAATAATAAGGTAAATGAACTTTTTATGTTATTGAAAATAATTGTACACTATCTTGTTTCAATGATATTAATAAAATAAATTTTATGAATTAAAAAAAAATATAAAATTGAAGGATTTAATTTTATTTATCAACACTGGTGCAAAAGTTTATGAAATTTCAGCATCATAAGATAAAAACCAGTGCTTTCACACTGTGGTTGTACAATGTAGAAATAAAAATATTAGTTATCCACTTTATAATTATTTGTCTCAAACATTAAAAAACGCCTGTCGGTCCCAGAATAAAATGCTTATTAAATATTAAAAATATAACCAGATTAATTGTATTCTGAGCTGTTTAAAATTTTTTTAATAAAATACTCAGATTTTAAAACTTTTTAGTGAAATTTGAAATAAAATGCTTAATTTATTAAATTTTTTTTTTTACCTCCACTGTGAAGTATTTACTATCCTGATACAATAACGGATGTGGACGTCGAGTTCTTTCTTTTTCCAAAGTCTTTAGTTTAGGCATTTTATGTATTTTTATTTATTTATTTTCTTTCTTACTAAACATGTAACAATAATAATTATTATTCAGCGAAATCATAATTTTTGTATTATCCGTAATTATAAAATTCAAGCTAGGGACCGAGATTTCGAATGCTGGATTTTAAATAAAATTTATCAATAAATAAATTAATAATTCATGCTTCCGATTGTAAAAAAAAAAAAAAATTATCTCGAACAATATTTTTATTAGATAAAAAAAATTTTTAATTAATAAGAGATTATCTTTTGTTTACATTATGCGAAATTCTGAATTTTTGGTTTTGCCAAAAATAAGGTTTAGTTTCTGTTGTATTCAAATTAAACGATTAATGACAATAATGGTAAAGTATAATATAATCAAAAAATTAAGAAATAAAAATACTCTAAAAGAGCACGAAAACAACCATCTTATATGTAAATTGGATCTGAATCTAAATCTAGAAATTTCCAATTTCTGTGATCAAGATCTTTCCACACTAATGCGTAAGAATTTAATTTTTTTTTAACCCAAACGACTTGGATTAATGGTAAGAAACGAAGCAACCTCTATTGATAGTGTGATAATTAGTGGAATTAGAAACTTTTTCCTATGTCAAAGTACATATATTTAAACTTCAAAAACTGCTTCGATTTTGTCTCTCAATATATAAAAATTTAAAAAAAAGTCTATAAGAACTATTCATTTTATTGTAAAAACTATTAAAATTAATTTTTTTTCTGATCATTTCGTAATTTCTCATCATAAGTAATTATAGAAAATTATTATTTTTCTTTCATTTTTAGGCTTAAACATTGTTTGCTTTACATAATTAAAATTAAAGCTTTACAATCAATAAGATAAAATAATTTAAGACATTTTTTTAACTACTTTATAATATCTAAGATACTAATGTATTACAGAGACTTTACCTGCTGTTTACATACTTGTATAGATTAATTTTGTTAAAAAATATACATTGGTGAATGAGAATGTTAAGTTCTTAATTTTCTTCATTTAATGTTATCATTAGTTTTTATTTCCTTGTGAAGATAAACTCTGAGTCTGTTAGTATTTTGTAACTGTCGTTAACGTATTAAAAGTGGATTTTTTTTTTTTTTTATTAAAGTTACCAAATCACTAGGTGGGATACCTTTTATACTAAAAAAGTCTGGATTTGGTAATGAGGACAGGAAATTTGGACGGGATTAAAAAGTGGGACAGTTAGTAGGTAATCGTTTACACTTTTCTTAAAACGGCGCAAGTCGTAGATTAAGCGTCCACCAGCTGTCGGGAACAACTTTAATGGGAGAGCATTCAACATTCTCGAGGTGCGAATTGAAAACGAATCTCCGAAGCTCGTTCTATCACATCTGGGAATTTTTACGAAATATGGGTGTGAAGTTGAAGCAGTACGTGTTTGGCGTGAAAATACTTGAAGTTGAGGAAGTAGGGCTTTTACTTCCAGGGAACACGTATCCATTCCAACAAGGTTTTTATAAAAAATGGAAAGTGAACCTATATTACGACGGTGGTTGAGTGATGTTAATGAGCTGGTGGTTTGGTGATTATTTATCAATCTAATAGCCCTTCTCTGAACTTTGTCCAGGTATTCAAGATGAGTTTTGGGAGCACCAGCCCATATATGCGAATTGTATTCTAATTTTGGTCGTATGTAGGATTTGTAAATGTTTAAGAGATCAGAGGGGCAAAAGTATTGTTTACATCTTTTTAGAAAACCAAGACATTTCGCTGCGTTTTTTGCCGTTTCGAAAATATGAATTTTCCAGCTTAAATCGCAAGTTATTTTCGAACCTAAAATGTCAAGGCTTCCAGATTTGGCAATACTTTCTCCTTGAAAGGAAAATTGGAGATCGATTAATTCATAATATATTAATATTTAGATTTTTTTATTTCTTTATTATTCTTTATTATAAAAAATGGAATATTTATGATGAGTAACGCTAGAATCAATTTTTCTACTATAAAATAATAATAAAAGGGATGAGACTGATATTCAACTGTTTTTAGCGATTGGTTTCGGTGTATTTGTAGTTCTTGTAGCAGGTGATATTTTGATTCTTATTAAGGCATTGTATTTATCCATCTATAAATACATGATTCTAATCCGAGAAAGGAGTTTCTAAATACACAACATAACTATAACTTGAGAATACTAAATACTTTGCGATGGTTAGTTTCAAATTTCATTAAACTAATTCAAAAGATGTGCAATATATTTACCTAAATTTAGGTAATTTCAATATAACATGTTATGTTCAATTTTAGTATAAATATGTGTATATTAGGTACACACATTCATGTATGTACTTTGTACATATTAAAAATTTATTAAATTATTGTTATTTGTTTTTAGAATTTACCGGAAATGATTAGAAATTTGCATGTTTATATATATAATGATCTAATGGCTGGTAAATTAAATTGAAGAACTAAGATAACAATAATAGTGAAAATAAATTACATGTTTATTAAAAAATAAAAATCTCATTAAATTAAATGTATCATCGTTTATGCTATAATCGTACATTGATTATTATTTAAACTTTCAGTTAATTGCTATTGTCAATAAAGTAAATATGTAATCTTATCTCTAAAGGTAATTATAGATGATTAAAAAAATTTACTTGTAAAACATACAAATTTACTAACAATAAAACAGATATAATAATTTATAAGTATAATATTTAATAAGTTGTACACAATTATGTTATGTACATAAATAAATTTTATGTATATGATTATTTAAGGTTTTACATTTTATATCATGAGAATTTTTTAATTTTAATTTCACTATGAAATAAAAATAGCACATTAAATAAAATTCAATTAAATAAAAAAAAAATTTAAATTATTTTAAAGAATCCTATATTTATGAATCATTTTTTAATTTTTATTTGTAATTATTTTTTTTGTCATTAAAATTATTTTGATTTCATTAACAAAACTATTTATTATAAAATCCTTAAACTTGAGAAAGTAGTGATTAAACTATAAGGCACCTATATATATATTTATTTTATTTCGTTCTATGGAATTTATGTTTAAATGTTTTCAGTTAAGTTTAAAAGAATTAAATAAGTATATAAATATTAAAAGAATATTATTATGAATAACAATAAAGTGTTTCAATTCAACTCTCATCTTAAAAAATGTTGCTTAAACTTCTCATAAAAAGTTACTGACAATAAATATGAATCATATTACAGATAGCTCATTCATGCAAGTCATTTGCGAATGCTTTCTTTTAAAATGTTTATAAATGATATAAATGAATTGAACTTCATAAGGATGACTTAAAATTCATAATAGCATCATTTATAAATTAATGATTAAATTTGTCCTTTGAAAGTATTCCATTAATATAATAATAGAGCTTTTAATTAAGTATAAAAATTAATGTCTTTATAACTATTATATAAACTTTCAAATTTCGTAATTAAACTAAGTTTAATAACCCAAAATGGAAAAATTGACGTGTTAAAACGCTGTATGTTCCATTTTTATGAATTGTACAAATAAATTATCTGTTAGTTTTAGTTAAGTTTCTTTCAGAATTTTAAAGAGAAATTTAGTGTTAAAAGATATGAAAAAAATTTTCATAAGTGACGATAATTGCAGAGTCTTATAGAAAAGGAGTTTATGATCATAACTAGTATAGTGTACAAAACTTTTAAACATTTAAACATAGATAAATTATTTATATTACATATTATTTAATAATGACATAATTACATAACTAAATTATTTTGTTATTTCTTTCTTTTAAAAAGTAAATTATTGTTTATTATTTATTAATTAAATTTAAAATTTAACCCAGCAATTTATTCTAAAACTCTAAATATATAAAAACGCAATTCAATTCTTCTGTGTTGTATTGCTGTGAAAGCGAAGCTATTTATTTTGGAAAAAAAATTTTATTGATGGTAGATATCCTCCTATGTCATTTTCATAATATTTTACGTCAGAATATGTTTATCTTTATCACTTCCATTCCGAAGATGTTAACAAAGAATATTATTATTTATGTTTGCAACTTAGTGATAAGATTATTTAGGCCAAATTACAGTATAATTTAAATTATTTAATTATTTTATGCACAAATATTGTTTACGAAAATAAATGATTCACAATAAAATTCTTATCTGAATATATATGAAATAAAAAAAAATTGCGTTGATAACAACGCGTGAAAAGAAGCTAATTTAAAAAAAAAAAAAACAAATTTTATCAAAATACATAGTAGTTTTAAAGAAGAAGAGAAACATACATGTACTACAAACATTGTACATTTGTACATACATAATGTATAATAATATAAAATAAATATTATTGATAAATCAATATTTTGTTTTGTTTATTATTTTATTGCTTGTCATAAATCAGATAAATCTAAGAATAATTAATTTTTAATTTTAGAGTAGTTATCATCGATTAAGATTAAAGAATTGATTTATTAATGAAATTAAAATTTATTAATTTATTGGTATTTTAAATAATTTCGATTAAATTTTTTTAATTTTAATATCTATACATTATTTATAATGATACTTAAAATGATTTTATTATTGAAGTTTAAGAAGTTCCTCAACCTTTAATATCTAAGTCTAACATTCTTGGTTAAAAATGATTAAAAAAATAAAAAAAAATCGGGGAAAAATATTTTTTAAAGATTTTTTTTTGCAGCTTCTCCTTAGACAATTTCAATTATTTCAATATATTTAGAAGGAATTATTATAGCTATTTCTAGAATTCAATTATTTCATAAACGAAGATTTTGATGAAGAACTCCACTTTTTTGAAATTTTCTCAAGTGAGCGTCAGTTTGAATTTATTTATATATTTATTCATTTATTTATTTATTTACTACTTTTTTGTTATGTCTTTTAAAAATTTTTATAGTCTTTAAAATAATCGACGTTATTCCTGGGTAACGCAAAGACTGATTAGTTTAGTAAAATTTTTAAGTGAATTTTGTCCACGTAAATCAGAAACTAAAATTTAAAAAACGATTAACTTTGTGTCAATAGCAACTATATGTAAAAAAAATCATTGATATTCATCACACGTGTATAAGATTAATCTTTTTGTAATCAACCAAAGATTGATAGTATGTTAGGTATTAATTTTATATCATTCATAAATCAGATTTTTTTTTATTTAAAACAATAATCTTTTTTAATTAATCGAGAAAATTAATTCATATACTTAACTTTAAAATGAGAATAAATCTATCATGTTCATTAAAAAAATTGTCATTAAAAAATTTTTACATTATTAAATTTTTTTTTATTTATTTCAAGAAAAAGAAATTAAACAAGACGGAACAATACTAAGGACTCTTTATGGGAATTCGAAAAAAGGAAATACTAATAATAATCTGTTTTACTTTAAAACTAAGATTTAATGTGATTTTATAAGGCATTTACAACAAAATAGATAAAAAGAGGATTAGAATAAGTCCACTAACCATTGTAGAATTGAACTCGAAATTCATGCATAAAATATTTTTTTTATAGTTTATATTATATTTAGTTTTTGTTTTGTTTCGAAAAATTTCAAATTTTTAATATTACTAAATAAATAATTTCAATGAAACAGAAAATATCAAAGATAATTGATAATTAAAAAATTTTAAGATATTTGTAGTTACCTATGTAAAAAATATTATTAACAGTTTTGCTTGATATGGAATTGTTAAATTTAAAAAAACTGAAATACTTACCAAAGTATGATGATAACCTAGGCCACCTTCTTCAGCAGTTTCATCGTAAACTGTAATGGGTGCTTGACCCGGTTGAATTCTAACCGGCACTTGCAATCTATGTCTCTCCATTTTCTTAATATTTAAACTGAATTAACTTAAATGTATGGATGTATATCACAATTTTTTTTTTTTTTTATTTAAAATATGTTTTTATTTATATATTATGTTATATATTTATCTTGTTCTGTTTATGATTTATTAAAATAATTACTTAAAAAAACGTACTAGGTATTTATTTAATTTTTTATCACAACATTTAAATTAAATAGTAAATTTTAATATTTAATTAAACACACATATAACGTAAAATAATAAATTATTTACAAATTTAAAAAAAATATATTAATTAACACATATGCACACGATCAATAAACATAAACGTAATAAATTAAGAGGGCGGCAAAATTGAAATCACACTGCGAAAAAAAAAATTTCAATCACTACTGTCTGATAATTAAAATGTCCATATTTTTCAATATTACAAACTATTGGTTAATAAATATTAGTTCTTTTCATTATTTTTGAATTATTTATTAGTATTATTTTTATATATTTCAACTTTGTGGACATATTTAATCATTTTCATTTTATGAATTATTTAAATCCTGCAAGACAAAAAAAATTTATGTAAATTACTGAAAAATTTAGTTTAAGTATTTAGAATATAATTGAGGGCATTGAGGCAGTAAATAACACTGCGATGGACCTTAAATTCTGAATTGTATCAATTAAAACACAATAATAGTAAAAGCCGCAACTTATATTGAAGATTCTAACGTGGACATTTTATGAATTCAAAATAACAATTTTTTTTTATTTATTATTATTATTATTTCACTTTTTGGAAGGTTAAGTCCTCGGTTGATTCATTCTTATACTTACTCGTAGAATACTCTAATCTGATTTCATTGCAATATCACAAGTATTGAAGAAAATTTAATTCGTTTTACCGAAGAAAAGATACTACTTTTTTCTCCAAAAGAGAAAATAATATGATTTGTTTTAAAATTTTTTATTTAAATATTTCAGAATTTTATGTACACAAATATGTCATAAAATAAGAGGTATAAATTTCTGTACTACTTATAATATAATAAAATTATTAATATAATATCAATATATTTGGAAAGGCCTTGATGTTTGGTACAGTTGACATTTTAAGAAATTTGAATCTTAAAATTTAAATTAACAATTATTATTATTATTTCAAAAATTATCAATAGCAGGTATAAAAATGAAAATTACAATATAAATATATATTTTAACATATTTTTTGGCATATTGTCATGGTTCAAGCATTTAACTAAATTACATAATTCACACAACATTCAATGGCAGTCAAGAATAAAAAATTTAAATTCTTAAACTATAATTTTATTAAAAAATTAATTAATCAAATATTTCTTCATAGTTTTCATTTAAATAGAGTATTTGTTAGCTCTTCTGCTTTCAAAACATTTGAAATTATCGCAATGAAAGTCAAAATGCAATATATTTATATGAGCTTTTATTAAATACCTAAGTAAATTTTTATATGATTAGGTCTCTGTATTGTTTAATAACTATTATAAAACGACTGACACGGCGACGATAATGTTAACAAAGAACAAAAACAAAACAGCTAGAATTCTTACTTACTTAGAATAAATTATAATTTAACTTAATTATCACAAACTGCGCTAGTATTCAGAAAGTTTTTTTATTTTACTGCAAAATAAAAAGGAAAATATTTCTGTGAACCACTTTACATTGCTTAGCTAAAAAAAATTTTGAGAGTAAAACGTGCGGTAATAAATCAAAATATCTGAAAAATATATTAGATCAATAATGTACTTTATGACAAAACATTTCTTAAACATAGAAGAGAATGAAGTTATGAAAATATTGAAAATAAAATGAAATCATAATCATTTCTTCATATAATGCATACTTAATAAAATGTAATTGTTTTGCTGCTGCTAACTTTTAATCCTCAGTTATCTTCATGACAAATATGTACTGATTTTTGGTTTTAGAACTAACTATATAAACATGATATTTTTAATTTGGAAATCACTGAAACTAAGTTATTCGAAACTGTAATAGTTCGCTGAACAAGTTTTATTTTGTTGAACCATAAAATTATCAAAGTTCAAATATATTTATGTTTTTACGGAGATGGCCGAAGTTTCTAATTTAAGTATGACCTCAAAATACATTAAAATTAAATTTAAAACTGAAAATAATTTTTTATTAGATTATTTATTCTACAACACTTAATTAATATTCTTTTGATTTCACAAATCTATAAACAAAAATTTATTTATAAGATATATTTTATGTATAATTTATGTAATTTATATAAGTACAGTATTATATTATCATATTATTCAAATTTAATTTATTACATATTATGTAATTTTGATTGATGCTGGAAGCAATATTATATTATTTTTTTTTTATATTAGACAAATATACAGGTAAATATTATCAATTTGGTTACATTGGTTTTATATAAAAAAAAAAATTATTCATTATTATTTTTTTGAAAAATTATACACAATTCTTGTCATTTTTTGTCGCACAATGTAATTATTTAACAATTTTTTTTGTATTTAGGTTAATTTTGTATTAAAGTTTATCCAAAAAAAGTCTACAAAGAGAAACAAACTTCAAATAGGTGTATTAGAAATTTATAACAAAATATAAAAATTAATAATTAGCGTACTTATCGCCCTCCTACGATAAGAAACTTGGCGCAGAAACTAATTTATTTCTTAATTTTCGTTTGAAGATTTATTTATTTTTTTGTTTTGTTTTGATTTTTGATGAGTGAGTAAAAAAAGAATATACCTATTTGATAATATTCCATATCGTAGTTCTATTTGTATTTTAGTTGAAAAATCTTCTTAAAAATAATTTTTGTATTTGAAATTGATTTTTAAATTATTATCTATATACATTTTATACATATCAGATTTCAAAATATTAAATACCACTTTTATGTGCATACTTTTGTTATTGTATTATTATGTTTTACCCATACCTCTACTTCTGTACGTATTGACAACTAAACATAATATTTGTTTATTAAATATATCATTAACTTTGATTAGATTTTTAAATATAAAAACAAGTTAGTTACTTAAATGTTGTTCAAAAATAATTAGTTAGATCTTATTTTTAATAGGTACTACGTGTATATAATTGTTTTAATTTTAAATCATTTTAAATCATTTTATGACCAATTTTTTTATAAATTTTTTTTGTCTAATGATGAGAAACTAATATCAAATCATTGCGATTCTTTAAAATAATGCGCATGAGGATCAGTTAATTAGTTCGAAGAGGAAAAGAGGAAGGACCAATGTATTAATGTCCATATGAGGGTATTTTCCACCTCCAGTTAAAATAAATTCAAAACTATTTTTAAGAAATAATTCGAACCATGGTTTCTTTTTTTCAGTCTTATTTATTAGGAGAAGATTAAATCCCTTAATGATTATTTTTCGCCACGAAAGGATTTGATGTTCAAATTAGATCAATAAGTTTTATGAAGCCTATATGTATTATTATTATGCACATTCTATTTTATTCACTAATAAATCAAAAATATATAAATAATTTGTAATAATTTGTAATAATTTTCTTCAAGTTCTAGGCTCAAATTAAACGGTAAATTATGTTCATTCACATATACATTTTTTTAAGAAATAATTAATCAAGAAATTTCGAAGTTACGCCTAAAATTGTCTCATCCGAAACAGATTCTAGATTATAAATTAAGTAATACGAATAATATATTATTTCCACAGTTTCTGTTAATTTAATTTTTCAGTCTTCTATATTTTGAACTGAAAAACCAGAGTTATCTACAATGAAATGGAAAATTAAGCTCATTATATGAAAATAAAAATAAAAACAAATAAATAATTTTTTACTCAACTGATTAGCTAGCTCTCATAAAACTCTTTTGGATAATAAATTAAGTTTCATATAATTTTAATTTTATGAAAATATAATAGGTATATACTTCGCTGTTATAATTTTTTACGACACGACAACGAACGTGATGGAAAAATTCGATGGAAAAATTTACTCGTCAGAGTTTTTGTAGAAAATTTGTATTTTTTTTTTGAGAATCAAAGATACAGGTGTAAAATTACTTTAATTAAATAATTTCTAAAATTTTGATGGGAAAAAATTTTTCTAAAACTATTTTTCATTTTCAAACCATAAATTTAAAGAATTTTAAAGAATGAAAAATTAGAAAATTGTATATAAATATTTACTTCACCAACACAGTTCAAATTAATGTAGTTGATCTGATTATATAAAAATAAGTGCTATTAATATCACTTTCGATGGAAAATTTTTTTACAAAATAATAACATCACTTTCTATTTTTCATCAAAATGCTTTTGGATGTTGATTGTTACATATAAAAATTTATTTTACTTTATTTTTCACACCTATATGAAATTTGAGGTAATTAGGCCTAAATATTAAAATCTCGTTTCTAGGTCAATGATGAGGTCAGATTAACTGGATTGGAAAATTATTTCATTATTGATAAGATGCTAAAAACATTATATTAACGTTGTGTATTATTAGGCGACTGGGTATATGAATTCTTATCCCGCAAATAGTTTAACATTAACTTAATAGTTTTCAGAACTTATATCAAAATTGTAATATCGATTATGTCCTTTATTTTAAATATAAGTTTGGTTTTTTTTTAACATTTGCTTTTCAAATACTAGACGCTGATAATGGATGATGCTTCTACATAAATCGTGTAATAATCTATGTATATGACGCTATTTATACGTACGCAGTTTCTATTTTTTTTTTGTCGACCTAAATATTTTTAAGTAGAATAAAACCATAATTTTTCCCGTAAATTCTACAAAACGTTTTTTCCATATTATTTTGTTGAATTATCTAGTATTATTTTAAATTACCTAGTATACATTTTCATTTAGCAGTTGATATTCTAAAATGGAAAACCCATTCAAAGCTTAAAAGCAATAAAAAAACTTATATTTTATATTCAACAGGTGTCATAATTTAGCACAAAAAATTTTGTAATTTCAATAATAAAATAAATTTTAAAAACATCATGAAAATTTATAAGTTTAATAAAATAAAAGTAAAAAGTTATTTACATTTTAGTTGAATACTCAATAATAGTTTTGAAAAAGTCTGTTATATAGAATTGGAATATCTGAGAATAAATAATTGGGATATTTCAGAAAAAGTCACTCCGCCGCTTCTTGGTAATTAATTTTTTGGTTTTCAATCATCGATTGGAAAAATTACTTGAAACTTACTTTCTAGAAAAAAAAATTTTAATTTTCAAAAAAAGAACAAAAGTTATTTCACACTGAGTCCGGCAGTAATCAGGAATAGGAAATTGCACCAATAATATCATTAACGCAAAAAGTGTTACTACAATTAATAATACACAATAACACAAAATGCTTAAGTGTCGAGTATATTGAATTTTTAAATTATATAAAATAAAACAACAGACATAATTTAGAAAAATCTTTTTCTTTAAGGTAAATTTCAGGGTCAATTGCGGGATCAATGTGTTTGATTTTTAATAAAATTTTATTACGATATTAATTTTAATTATGTACATGGATAACTATAAGTATAAAGTCTATGTAAAATACATAGGTATTTTAATATAAGTACAGAAAATAATTTTTTTTTCCGACCCACCATAATTTGTATCCCTGAAATTTTTTTTTATATTTATTTCAGTCAAAACCTTGAGTTTAATATTAACATTATTAATAAAAAAATTTTAAAATAAATTTCATTAAACCTGAAAAAGGAATCTATGTTTATTTACCAACATCACAAAAAAATGCCGAATTTTTTTCCGTGTTTATTTTAATTTAAAAAACATTAGCTAAATAAATAAAATTTATATAAAATCGAATAAGAATCGGAGTTTTAAGGTAATGATTATTTTAATTAATAAGTCAATAAAAAACACGTACAACGTGTATGATATTTCTCATGATGAACAGAAGAAAAATAAATACACATAATTTCATTTACAATATCATATCATAATATCTACTCTACATAATATTATTTATTTGTTAATATTTATGTAGTCATAATTGTATCAAATGCAATTGTAAAAATGCTTTATAGTTTTCACTTAATTGATTTACTTACATAATAAATCATTTAAATTTAATATTTGAAGATTTATAAAACATTTTACACACACTTGCATTCTGTAAATTTCATATTTGAACGTGTGCCTATCGCTTAACTTTGAAATTTAAATAATAAGGTAATAATAATTGAATATAATTATATTTTTTATACTCTATATGTAATTATTTTTTTGTTTTTATTTAAATGCCTGGAATAGTAATTAAGTATGCCTTAAATGCTTAAATAGCAAATTAAAAAGGGTTTATTTATATTATTATCAACATTGTTATGACACTTTTGTTTACATGCACATCATTAACGTGTAATCTAGTTGTAGAAAAAAAATTTCAAGATATTTTAGTAAATTCAGATTAACTGTTGGAGAAAGAGAAACATAGACGTAAAAAAAAGATAAAAGATGTACTCGTAGATCAGTGTATTCAGTGGTGGGATTCAAAACATTCAACAACCGGTTCGCCTGCCGTAAAAAAAATAATAATACAATTTTTTTTGTGGTTTCGAATCCTCTAAAAAGTTTTTTTAATTTTTTTAATTAGATTCTAAAGACCTTTCCAGAACATATATGTACTTTCTCCTTCGTAAAAATTCATAAATTTTTAGATTAATATTTCCAAATGTTGTAATTTCAAAACACGTTACACGTTTATTACTTTGTAAAAGCATATTTATACTCTTATTCAGTTCACGCAGTGTTCACATAACATAATTAAAGAAATAGGAGATTTTTCAGATAAATAAGTAAAACTCTTGTCAAATTTTCCAGTATTTCTTTTATAAATTAATAAAAAAGCCAGAAAAAAATTGTTTTACTGTAAATTTTACACGCATCACCTGTCGAGATACTCATCGTGTGAAAGTAGTTTCTAAATTTTCAGATAACACACAGACCGAAAGACCAAACATCATGTTTTTTATATAATTCACATTTTATTTTTAATACAAATTTCAATGTAAATTCAAATTGTATATTCTTTGAGTAGTTGAGAAATTGCCACGGAAGGACTGTTAAAACAGTGAATAGTTATTTCAAAACTTTTTCAGGCGATTTTCGTGAACCTACAAATTTTAGGAAACGGTTCGCGCGAATTTTAAATATTTTAAGAAACGGTTCGCGCGAACCGGCTGAATCCCATCACTGAGTATATTATATCAAAATTTTAATTTTTCTATAATTCTCTTCATTTTGCAATTAAAAATTTTGGGTTTTCAGACATTTGAAAACAAATATTTACAATTTTGATTATGAATTATTTAAATTAATGCCGTGTAAATACATAAGTAGTATTTCCATTAGGTAAGCAATTAATGTGGAAGTGTTATTTTCCCATTGATGCCAACGTTTCGTTTTCCATAGCACAACACATTTATAACAGAAGACTATAAAAAGTATTTTATATTAGAAAATTCTATGCATTTATGGACATGATTACATAGGGAAATTTTATATTATGTTTTAATTCACGTGAATCGTGAAAATTACATGTGAGAAAATAATGAATTATAACACCGTTTTTATATTATTGTTGTTAAAATGTAAATAATTATTCTCTGGGTTTATCACAATTAAAACAAGTTTGTTTAAATTCATTTTCTTTAAAAATCGATAAAAACCGGTTTAAAAATCATCTAAATTTACGAATTAATTATAATATCTGTACTCAAGTTAATTACTTAATTAATGTCATACACATCTCATGTGAAATTATGTTAAATAATTTTATATCTAAAACTTGGTAATTTACCAAGATAAAACATCATATTTCTATTTTGACTTGTTGCTCAATGAATATGGTAAATTATAAAAATAAGCGATGAAACAAAAAAACACAATTATTTATTCACATACCAAAAGGTTTCAAAAATTATGGAAGATTGTTTCGAAGATGGATTATTTTTTATTTATCTTAACGTCTAAATTATTTTAATTTCATTTTAGTTGATAGTCATTTATATTCATTTTTATTCTGGAAGTTCTCAATACATCACCTGTGATTAAATGATATAATTTTTACTAACAACAAATAACCGGAAAATACCAATTTTTGTTTTTTTTTTTTCATAACATAACATGTAGATTTATTTTTTTTTAAAATATACATTTTTTAAAACGTACTTAATGTTAAGTTTTTTTTTTTTCGAAAATTGAAAATTAATATACTCAAGTTGTAAAAATTAAGTACCTATAACAATTTGTAGTATAATTGATAGATTGAATGTAAACTACAGAGATGGTTCTAAAAAATGTATTTAAAAAAAACTTATATCTTAAGGAATTATCGAACTTATTTTAAAATATTGTAAACTTCAGACTAATTATAGTAATAGTATGGTACCGGAAATTTTTCTTGTCTTAAAAATAAGAATGATAAGAAATTAGTCTATTTAATCATTTATTATTAATTTTTCAAAATTTTAATCAAGAGAGCAAATAAATTATTTAAATGTATTTATAACAAAACAAAAATTTTTGGATTATATTGAAAAATGTATAATCAGTTTTCAAAAACATTATAATTTGTGTAAATATTTGTGTAGGTATACATAATTATCAAATTGATAAGATATTTTCAAATATATATACCTATACAGTAGATGTTCATACGTTACGTACATATGTAAATTTCTGATTATTTATTGTTAATAATATTGTTAATATCTATGGTTTTATTCAGAATTATACAAATTAACATTTCTAAACTAATACTCATTATAATATTCTCATAATATTTTTAAAAGAATTATCTTTTTGAACAAAAGTTGAACATTTTGATTTACTAACAATTTGATTTCAAACCTAAAAATCTTAAATCAAATTATAGCAAATAAATTTTAAAATTTTATTATTTGATTATTAAAAACTGATGAAAACCAATCAAGTCAAATCTCAGTAATATAATGAAGGAGGTTGAAATTGAAAAAAGATTAATTTTTTTATTTTTTTAATTTAATAATACATACTAGTAATGAAAAATTTTAAACGTCATGTGAAATGAAAACAATAAAAAAAAGTAATGAAAAATATTTTCATGGTACTTAGGTATATGTAATTAAAACCTTATTTATTTATGCAAATTCAAAATAAAAAAAAAATTTTGAATGTATTATCTTTTACGTTACCTGTATTTAACATTTTAATTCACTTCATTACATTAAAAAGAAAATGCTATTAACATTTCGTACTATACATCGCATTTCGTCTGAGAATCATTTTTATATATTGCAGTAAGCAAATAAAAAAATTAATGTGATTTTCTTTTATTTTAAATAAAAATGAGATAAATACATATGTACTTACGGTCACAAGTATATAAAGTAAAATGTTTTTATTTTAAGATAATAAGAAAATGAGAAAAATGAAAGATCATGTGCAAGAAAGATAATAAGAAATATTGTGATGGTATAAGCTAAATTATTATTTAAATGTAATAATAACAAAACATTCAAGCCTTTAGTAGATTCAAAAACAAACAATAATAACTTGATTCCATTCTATCAAAATCTCAATTTCTGTATTTTTTTTTATATTTCGGATAAAAAGTGAAGCCATCAAGTCAAGTCATAAATCATTAATTTTTTTAAAATTAAAGGAAATGTTTTTTTTTTTTCAATAAATTTTTATGTCTAAATTTATATTCTTTTTTTTTTTAACTGGTTCAATATACAAAATACATGCTGATTAAAAATCACTTTTTTTTTTGACCGATAAAAATTTTTATTTTTATGATTAAATATTTTTGAAACATTTTGCTAAATTTTATTCATTAAATGTTTAAATGATTACATATGTAGTTATTTAGTGTCACTTGGATATAACTTTATTATTGTTTACAAGGGAAACATGAGAATATTGTATATTTATATTTTTCTCTAATCAATAAATCTGACAGAAAGTAACATAATTTATAAATTCACAACAGCTTCAATCCATCCATAATAATAACAATTATTATAATTTTCTTTACTTCTATATTGCTTCTATTAGTCAGAAACCAAAAAATATGTACATTAATTTATGTCAGAATTCCTCAAAAAACATATATTACGTCTTACTCTTACGTCAATTTTGTATATGATGGGTATTATTCTTTAAAATTTACAAATATTTTTCATTCATAAAGTCTTGAAAATGTCTACAACACATGACAAAACGCATTTCTTAGTATTTTTTTAGCAGAAAAAAAATTTATATAATTTGTTATCATCAAATTTATTTTTTTTTAATTTAAAGTAGGTACAAAAAAATTGCAATAGAAAATTTAAATAATATCGAATTAACTATAGACTTGTAGGTACTTATGATTCC